>OZ014472.1:34582100-34638027 GCA_963965965.1 Trididemnum nubilum | reverse complement strand
TCTCAAGATACCCTTTCATCCCAACCAACCCGCTTTTGGCCGCGATGAGGTTTATTTCTTTTTTTTTTCCTTTTTTTTCTTCCTAAATTTTGTACGCTCTTCTTCTCCTAAACCACAACACATCCAAGTCTAATTTCTATGTAAATTTGTTGAGCTGCAAACGCAATTTTTTCTCCCGAAATTTTTCGGGGCAACTCCACCGGTAACCTCCCCAAAATGGGGCCCTAAAAAATCCACTTTTTGAACGGCTCAAGCTAGGGTGCTAGTTCTTTTTGATATCAGTAGATATTCAACAGACAAATATTTTGACATAGTTTGGGGTGCCACCCCCCCGGGGACCCCCCAAAAATCAATTTTTTGAACGGCTCAAGGTAGAGTTCTCCTTTTTTTTGATATCAGTAGATATTTAACAGACAAATATTTTGGCATAGTTTGGGGGTGCCACCCCCCCCCCCCCGGGAAATCCCCCAAATGGACCCCCCAAAAATCAATTTTTTGAACGGCTTAACTTAGAGTGCTAGTGTTTTATGATATCAGTAGATATTTAAGAGACAAATATTTTGACATAGTTTGGGGGTGTCACCCTGCCGGGGACCCCCCAAAAATCAATTTTTTGAACGGCTTAACTTAGAGTGCCAGTGTTTTATATCAGTAGATATTTAACAGACAAATAATTTGACATAGTTTGGGGGTGCCACCCCCCCCGGGGACCCCCCAAAAATCAATTTTTTGAACGGCTCAAAGTAGAGTTCTACTTTTTTTTGATATCAGCAGATATTTAACAGACAAATATTTTGACATAGTTTGGGGGTGCCACTCCCCCGGAGACCCCCTAAATGGACCCCCCAAAAATCAATTTTTTGCATGGCTCAAGCTAGGGTGCTACTTTTTTTTGATATCAGTAGATATTTAACAGACAAACATTTTGACATAGTTTGGGGGTGCCACCCCCCCAGGGACCCCCCAAATGGACCCCCCAAAAATTAATTTTTTGAACGACTTGACTTGGAGTGCCAGTGTTTTATGATATCAGGAGATATTTAACAGACAAATATTTTGACATAGTTTGGGGGTGCCACCCCCCAAATGGACCCCCCAAAAATCAATTTTTTGAACGGCTCAAAGTAGAGTTCTACTTTTTTTTGATATCAGTAGATATTTAACAGACAAATAATTTGACATAGTTTGGGGGTGCCACCCCCCCAGGGACCCCTCAAATAGACCCCCAAAAGTCAATTTTTAAACGGCTCAAGCTAAGGTGCCAGTGTTTTATGATATCAGGAGATATTTAACTGACAAATATTTTGACTCTACTTTTCTGGAGGTTCCATAATCAGATATTTTTGAATAATTGCTGATTTTACGGTAGACAAAAAGTACTTTTGAGCGTCACAGCATTAGCTATGCGTCGGTCGTTCACTGGGTTTGCTGGCAAATTCCCATCTAGTTGGTTGTTATTTTATACGCCTGCGCCCTGTAGTTCTATTATTAGTGGAACATGCCTTTCCGTCTTTCACGAAGCTACCTAGCGATACGATTTCAACTCTAAATGCAAAATTAATTTGCAATATACTATTTTTCTGCAGTGTTTCTTGTATCGGTATTAAATCTTCAAAATTTTAGATGTTATTTTTACATACCTACGCAACTCTTACGAGCGACCTTGATTGATATTGTTATAATTTATGAAGGTGTTGTTACATCACAGTGTTTTTTATTGATTCAGTATGCATTTTTTATGCTGCTTTGCCGTGGTTGATTGTGAAAACTATACGCTTATGATATGATGCACAATGTTGTTCGTTGAACATATCGAGTCTGCACTGAAAAACATTCCAGTCTAACATACATACTGCATATAATTTATAATTCAAGAATCACTAGTTTTTCAATTTTTTTTTTTTCGGCCAACTTTCAAAATTGCTATCGTTTAATTTTTATAAATGCAATATTTGTCACGAAACTTGATTGCTCAAGTCTTATAAATATCCTTTTGGTATACTTTACGACGCTTTTTCGTTGCAAACAAAGCCGTTTGCATTGACGCGAATCACTGGTACTCGTGATGATGTCATCAGTTTGTCTGCGGCGATGCGCAAGGCCTTTCTTTTTCTCGGTGGCCACGGCCTGGGCCCCCAGGCCTAACATGCACTTCTATAACTGGTTATTTTCATGACAAAACAAAAATCTCTAAGGAAAATCTTCTAGTGGGTTTTCATTTACTGCTAAAATGTTGCACGAGACAATGCACCTTACTTCCCCCTACCTGGACCAAATCACGTACAATTAAACTTTAACACCGAAATGTAAGATGTTAAACGTGTTTTGAACTTAAATTGCAACTAGAAGGAGAATTAAACAATTTAATTCTTTAATTGGCTTTTAAGTGTCAAAAATCTAGTGATTTCAAATGGCTCTAAACATGTGCGAAGTGTGATCTAATGACATTAAAATAGCTTTTTTTCCAAAAAATTACAAAAAAATTGCCCAACAGCTGGGGGCTTCGCTCCCAGACCCCCGTCTGTGATACGTTTGAGTTACAGTACACTGGCTTACTCAAAACGTCTGCAAAGTTACGTATTTGCACTTTTCAACTGTATTAGTTGAGGCCCTCTCCCTTTGCAAAATCCTGGTTAAGTGCCAACAGGCAAATTTTTGATGACGTCATTGCACGTGATTTGTGGTTTAGGCCTCCCCAATCAAAAATTCTGGCTACGCCTATAAATTGGAGATTGCCTGAAAAACTTTTTTGAAGACCTTTTTTTTTGGAAAACCCTGCGGCTGTGTCCTTGGTCCTTGGCATGGAGCATTTCTGTCCTTGGCCTCGAGAGGGTCTGTCCTCGGAAAGGCTGTCCTTGGCCTTGGCCTCGGTTTTTTTTTGTGTCCTTGGCCTCGAGCCTTGTGTCCTCGACTCCACCTCTGCTTTCACATGTAAAATCTGACTGAAACTTTTCAGTTTAAAAGTTGACATATTGACATATTGGCTTTTCAGTTGACATATTGGCAAACAATACAAAACAAAGCAAGAAGGTTTTTTTTTTTTACTCCAATTGCCCACTTTAAATTCTGCAAAACATTAATAAGCATTATGAACTTTAATAATTTTATTTTCTATCCAATCTGTAGTAACAGTATTTTTATTTTTTTTATTTTTTAGCATGCTTAGAGTTAGAACAATTCTAATGTTGCCTTGCATTTTCTTTACGTGGTGACTGTGAGTTTTGTGTATACACTGTACAAAGTGTACATATCTTTGCAACACTTTGTTTTAATTTTGCGTAAAATTTTTTTATCATAGAAAGTAGCAGACTGAGAAAATCTAGAAGCTGCTTTTTTAACCTTAACTTGGTGAGGTGGCAGTAGACTTAGATGACCTTTCGGTCCTTCGCTGTCTCCTCACCAAGTGACTAAATATCGCTTTGACTCTGCAAGTTTGTGTGTTGGTTTTAAAGGAATTGCATATTTCGATGCTTTGGTGATAGACCTAGAGGAAGTTGCAGTTTTTTCTTGTGATATGACGTCACTTGGTAAATAAATAAATATGATGATGATGATGATGATAAAGCAACTTTTTTTGGCGTTTTTTTCTTGTGCACAGTACTGTATGGTTTACGCACAAGTGCATAAGATTACAACATACCTAGGCTACCGTATGCATACTAGGCTACTGCATACAAGTGCAATGGTCTACTGGTGGTACAGGTAGACAGGCACTGCTAACACCACTGTAATTCGGGCAGAATATGCGTCTATTAGCACGCGACGCGTAATCGCAAGAAGAAAGAAGAAAAAAAGAACTGTGATTTGTCTATCAACACAGCGAAATCCATCCTGCAGGCGTTATTTCGTAGCGATCTGCAACTATTTACCTCGCCAAAAAATGGGGTTTATATTTTGCTCAATAGAACCGCTTTCCCCCCAGAAATACCCCCATAAACCATATTAGTCTGAATCTACATTAAATTTCAAACAAACTCAGAAAGTTTCGTGGAGTCAGAGTCTGGTGGAGTGCACATGAAAGGAAACTTCAGTAGAATATTTTAAATTAGGTATAGCCTACCACAATATTATTATTAACACACGCTAAATAAAATCGCCGTCTAAAATCAAGCACCTCAAAGTGGGGTTCATATTTTGCTCAATAGAACCGCTTTCCCCCCAGAAATACCCCCTTAAACCAGTAGGCCTAGGCTTACCGTATTAGTCGGAATCTGCATTAGATTTCCCACAAGCCAGCAACCTCAGAAAGTTTCGTTGAGCGCACTTGGAAAGAAACTCCAGCAGAATAGCCTACTTCGAATATATCATAAAACATTATTAAAACATGCTAAATTAAAACTTAAAGTGGGGTTCGTATTAACATTATTAAAACCCGCTGAGGGAAATCAGTAACACTGCTCCAGGAAAAGATAGAAAAACACTCATCGACTCATGAACTGAGTAGGCAAGCCCTACAGCCTACATAGAAGTAAACATAGTTCTAGGTGCAATATTGTCAGTCTTCAGTGGAATAGCTTTGAGCTTTGTGGTAGTATCTTTGACCTTGGACCTGTTGATCGTGGGAAGTAGGCTATCGCCCTATCGGTACCAGAATCCTTTAGTACCTGTTTGATAATAACCTAAATAAGTCAGACTGATGATCTAATGATAGCCTATTTTTAATTTAGGAGATTGGCAGATAGGCCAAGTTCACAATTGCTCATGGAATATGAACGACTTCTATTACAAGAAATTAAAATAATTTTATGGTAAGCCACTAGCAGATGAGTAGGCTTATTGTTATTTGTTATAATATACATTACGTACAATTTGCTTATGATAATGACTTTATCTATAATAACATCATTTTGCCTACAGTACCGGTATATACGTTGTACAAAGTCACACTTCTGACTTTTTGTTTGCCACAGCATCTGGAATTTCTATACACCTTGGTACTGTAGGCCAACCTCTATTGTGAACATTTCGGTTTGTCTAAAAGGGCATCGCTTATGCTCTATATACTGTAACATTTCATTCAGATTTTTCGCTTGCTTCAATTACTATTTGGAATGATTTGCCGGTACCTTTTAGTATCCGAGGAAATCAGCAGCATTTACTGTAGGCCTACTGCATTTCTTTAAAAGATTCAGTAAATTGAAAACGTACTCGTCTACTTTGGTAACAATATGGCCTTTGTTGATGTGCCTGTTAGTGTTATTCTACTTATTGGTTAGTTTGCTTAGTAGCCTACTTTACTGTTCGAGTGTCTTCATGATCTTTTAACATAGGCCTATCCTATTTCTTATTTGGCATTTCATATATGTTTGTTTTCTGGTTTTTAACCTGCTTTTGTAGCCATTGCCTCTTGGTCAGTTCAGAGTTAGTTCAGGGTTTATTAGTCAGATATTGGCTTTTTGCTATCTCTGATTTTATCTCAAGCAGTTAACAAAATGCATTTTATCATTTTTATTGTTCAGTAGCATCCTTTTTAAATCCCTGACTACTACTAGGCTGTTTTATTTGCTCATAACTGCACTAGTTACCCAACACTTGTGTATGTGGTTCAAATATGAAGTACCGGTAATGTTGATCTTGCTTATGGCAAAATCAGATGCATAGCAATCTGGCAATAGCTGCTCCACCAAACTAGAAAACAAGAAGCTTGAGTAGGACACACAATGAGATCGAAATCTCTTCTGCGACAAGTAGCGGTATGTCAGACTGTCAGAAGAACACAAAGCATCATCAACAGATTTAAGCATTGTTAGTGCTGTCCCCAATTCTGAATTGCAATAAATATTATTTCTGTAAAAATGCACCAGTCTTGACTGTAACACAATTATGCCATGGTTTACAATAACTATAAGCCTACTGAACATAAATTTTTTAAATTTCTGATTAATACTCTATATATTCAGCAATGAAGATCAAAACATACTCGCTAACAGTTACAAACAGGACGAAATTCAACAATATATTAAATACTTGAATTCCATTCATATAGAATGTGATTCTATGTTTTTTTTGGAAGAATTTTTTGAAACTTTGATTGAATTGAGTGCGCTTGTGATAACACTGCTGTCGACCACCCAACAAAAGCAACTTTTCAAGGTATTTTTGTTGCAATACTAATTTGGTAGCTTCTTAAGCAATGATTTATTAAAATGTATATATTGTGTATAGCCCATAACTGTAAAGCATAATCTATTTCTTGACAGTTGGATGCATTATTTTTTGAAAATTATTTATCAGTGCTGTTAAACAGCTATTTGTATCATTGTTAAAGCTACCCTTATTTTTTTTATAAGAACAAGTAAGTTTTAAGTTTGAGGCTAGCTGTTCTTAATTTTTTACTAATTTTCAGCCTCATTTTTTGTTCTTGAATTTTGAGGGCATCGATGTCAATTATGGCAACCATGTATGTACAATTGTTTTATTTCCAATTATTTGTCTGCTTGAGTAAACCCTGTTTTTGCAGCATTGTAAAATTGTGAAAGCGAAAAGCAAGCATTTTCATATGAACAAAAGCCGAAAAACTTTTTAGCTGGCTGCGTAGTGCGCAACAGCACTATAAGCCCAAACTTAGTCTCAGAATTGTAGCAATTTTGCTTGTAAATGCCAGAAAATCACTCAAATTTCATCGTTTTGAATCAGGACAGAATTTATTTGTTTTTTATTTTATTTGAAGTTTATTCTCTTTCAGTTGTTCTTATTATTATTTTTTGTGGCTGAGGCTGGCATTGTTCTTAAATGTTGAGCAAAAATGAGCCTTCTGTTCTTATAAAATTGTTCTTATGAAGAAAATGTAATTTATATGTGGATTGTAATTTTGTGGTTTAGCATGGGTTGTCTTTGGTTTCATGTGTCATGTCACCTGTAACACAATTGGGACTTCACATAAGCACGTAATAGCTTTGCTTCTGTTCGCGAATTTTGGCAGATGAGGATTTAAACGTAGAAAGTTGAAATTTGGACTCAACATGGAAATTAATGAATGCGTCATGTTTGCCAATTTTAGGGATCCTAGGTCACGTGATTGTGAATTAAGTCTTAAAAAAAACATAAAAGAATGCAATTTTTGGCTTGAAAATTTATTAATTTGCCTTTAACTTAAAAATCACTTCGCGTGCACAACTGAAATTTGTACACAATATGGGTGATCATAAATGCTTCATGCAAACCAAGTTTGGGGGCGCCCAGTCGCATGACCAAAATGTTACAGGCCAAAAATGGGTAGAAAATGGACGATTTTAAGCCGATATATCATGGTAAATATCGATTTTGATGGAAAATGGTTTGTGCTTTTTGAGCACACTATCAATCGCCTTTCTTTTTCGTTATGTTCGTTTACCCCAACCTTAATACTATTTTTCTTCTTTTTTGTCTCTTTTTTACTTTTTTCTCTTTTCTTTTTCTTCTCCAGCTATCTACTTTTAAACCGCTAAATGCACTGTATTCAAAGTTTGAGCGATTGAAGATATTAGGGAGGACTAGGGCAGGAATGAAATCGGGGGTGCCAGATTGGGGGGGTTCCCCCTCAATTAGACGCTCCAAAATTTTGAACTTTTAAATCGTTAGAGCTAAATAGGTCAAATTTTTGGAATAGGTAGACATTAAACTAAGCGTAACAAAAATTGGGGGTTCCATTATGGGGGTTTCCCCCCCAAATGGGCCCTCCAAAGTTCAAACCTTTTAACCTTTAAGATAGGCCCACAAACTTTTTAAGGTAAGTAAACGCAAAGGAAAGATAAAATATGACAAAAATTGGGAGTACCAAAATGGGGGCCCCCAAAATAGGACCTCCAAAATTGTAACTTTTTAACCACTCACGTTAGACACACGAAATTTTCATAGTACTCAAATATAAAAAAAAGATGAAATCTGACAAAATTTGGAGGTACCGAAATCGGGAATCCCCCTGAAACGTGGCTGCCAAAATTTTGAACTTTTAACCCGTTTGAGCTAGATGGATCAAATTTTCAGAATGGGTAGATATTAAAAATAAACTAAACATAACAAAAATTATTGGTTCCAAAATGGGCGTTCTTGCCAAACAAGGCCCTCCAAAGTTCGAACTTTTTAACCTTTTAAGCCGGACCCCTGAAATTTTTAAGGTATTTTAACATTAAAGAAAAGATGAAATTTGACAAAACTTTGTAGTACCAAAATAGGGGATCCCCCCAAACGAGGCTACCAAAATGTTAAACATTTAAACCATAGGAGCTAGATGGATTGAATTTTTGGAATAGGTAGATATCAAAATAAAACTAAACCTAACAAAAATTGGGGGTTCCAAAATTGGGGTTCCCCTCAAACAATGCCCTCCAAAATTTAAACTTTTAACCTTTTCAGCTGGGCACATGAAATTTTTAAGGTAACTAATTGTAAAAGATAAAATTTGACAAAATTTGGGGGTACCGAAATGAAGAAATCCTTCTCAAACAAGAACGCTAAAATTCAAAATAAAAACACGATAAAATTTGACAAAATTTGGGGGAACACAATGAGGGGTCCCCCTCAAACAAGGAGGCCAAAATTCAAACTTTTTAATTGTTTAAGCTAGACACTTCAGATTTTCAGAATAGGCAAATTTCAAGGAAAGATAAATCTTGAGGCACAAAAATTGGGGGTCCCTCAATTTAGTTCTTCAAAGTTCAAGCTAGACGCTTGAAACTTCCAGAATAGGTAAATATAAAATAAAAATAAAATCACAATAGATAGGTAATTAAAATATGACTAGGTGCCACAATTGGAGAGTCTTCCTCCCTCGGGTCCGTCAAGATTTTTAACCACTCAAGCAGTCAAGTTAGACAAATAATATTTTCAAGATAGGTAAAAATTTAATAACTTATAAAACTATTGAGAATCTCATGCTATAGGGGTCCTCCAATTATGCTGACACCTCTCCCCATTAACTACAAAATCTCAACGAATTAAATCTATTGGATAGATTAATATAAATCAAAGATAGATAACAAAATTTAGTGGGCCACATTGAGGAGACCATGCCAAATCAGCCTCTTAAACTTTTTAAATCTTAAATACGAAGTATTCCAGCTAGACACATCAAATTTTAAGAGTACCAGTAGGCTGATAGTAGAAAAAGATAAAACATGCCAAACTTGATAATGCCATGTTGGACAATAATTAGCCCAAAAGATCGTGTTAATTGAAGAGCATATAGAAATCTGCGAAAGTTTACCAAGTTATTCTCATCAACCTTCGAACACTTGTGAGTGAAGCATAAACTAGGGAAAATCGATTTTGATTCTGCTCCTTTTTTTGCAATTTGTCAAATTATATCATTCGAGAATGAAGGTTATGTGGCAAAAACATAAACAATTTAATAAAAACTTAAATAAATGCCTGTTTTAAATTTGCATAACTTTAGTTCTTTTATATTTTAGTTTATGCTGTTGAGGAGGGAGATTTAATTTCAAAACAACTGGTATACCAATACTATAATATGTTGAATTGCAATGCGAAAAAGCGTTTTCAGAATCATACATGACTGTAAGTTTCATTGATGAAACAAAATTTGCTTGTGAGTTGCTGGTATTTTAAAGACCACATTATGTTATTTTAAATGGAGTGAAAAACTATTGAAGAACTCGTAAAAAGTGCTGAGATTTGACATTATATTGTAAACTGTAATGCGAGCTTTTTGAATGACGTTACTCGAATATTTTTGATAACTTGGAGAGATTTTAATTTTGAGCTAGAATAACCACAAAGCGATTTAGGTTAGTGAAACAAAATCTGAAAGGGGCATATTTAAATTATAATCGACTATCAACGACTACATTTTTTACAAATTCATTCAAAGCAATCGGATTACTATTTTAAAGCTTAAGAAAGTTCAGTAAAAGTTGGATAATGCCGCTAAGTCCCCAGATATTGCTTGCGATGTCATGTTCTAGTTTGGAAGTGAAAGTTGCCCTCGTTGCGTACCAGTTATTTATGTTTCACTAACCTTTTATTGTTTCACTTGCATTCTTAAAAGAATAAAATGACCATCATTTCTTTTATAACATAAAGTGCATACTAGGCCGTACCAAATTTTGGTGATTTTCTTCAATTTCTTAGAAACTCTCCCAAAAGTTGTGGTTCAACTACCAATGCAATTTACCACCTAAACTTTTTTGATTAAAGTTTTGTTTTACGCCTTCTCAAAACGCATTTCCATGGCAACGCGACAAAAATAAAAAAAATGGCCATAATTCCGCAACCGATCATGCTAGATGCAAAATTTTTTTTCTACAGATGCAGAACACCCAAGTTCCTATCTGCTCTTGATACACTATATCAGTCTAATTGCTCAATTTTTCAAGTAAAATCAAGAAAACATGTTTTTTACCAACTTCATTGAATTTTCTATGATATATCTCATTGCATAGAGGTGTGATGGAATTTTTCTGGTAATATATAGTGACTTTTTATTGGCTATACTGATATTAGAGTAATTATTGTATTAGAACAAATGTTGATTGCTTCTTAAGGTGTTCACTGATAGGCAGTGTTCCCTAAAAGCGCAAAAAAGTGTCAAAAGTGCGAAATTTTTTCTGGCATTTTTGCTCTGAAATTTTGCAAATTTCGGCGGTTTTTCTCCCATCAAAAAAGGTAGACAGCTGCGGTTCACGGCACCTCGCTCTGGTATGTTGCACAAAGCGCGGAGAAAATTTGCAGAACTGAGACGAAGGACCTTTTTTTTTTTTTTTGTGGGGGGGGGAGATCATCATGAAATCGGAGAAAAAGATGCACCTTTTTTTTTTGAGATCACATTGAAACCAGACAAAAAAGATGAGAAACTTTTCGGCATTTTCACATTGAGTTTAGAACGTTTGCACCATTTCCGGCATTTTCGCAGGAGGTGAAAACTTAGAGGGAACACTGCTGATAGGATAGCTAGAACTGTAATTGTTGAAAAGCAGTAAACTCATGACAGAAACATAATGTTTAACTTATTATTAATCACTGCTGTATTCTGTTATTTTCACATCTTATTTCTGTGGGCTTTGCAAGAGGTTGAAATGTCAATAAAAATTTTGCTTCTCTCTGCCCGCAAAAGAACATGACTTTAAAAACTGCATTTCTTAGTACAAATTCCTTTGCAGTGAAAGATGTGCTCAACTGCTCATGAATTGTAAAGTTAGCATGCTAAACTTCAATAAGATACAAAAAGACTAATCAAAAGCAATAGGTGCTGCTGAAAAGGCTGCTTTTAAAGTAAAGGGATGGTGTTTAAACTATGATTTTGACTTATACTATATCACGCTTTAATCAAAAAATCTTTGGCATCACCTGGTGCATACTATGTACTGGATAGTTTTTCAGAAACGCAAGTAAATCAGAACTTTAGATTACTGCAAATAAACACAGGGTGGGCCCTAAGTCCTGCACCTAAGCATTTAAAGCAATCCTGATATGTTAAATGAACTGATAAATGCAAACAATGTTTCATTACTCTATAAAAGAACATGTATCCTATGATCAAGAAAAAAGATATCTTACCCTGTTGATTTTACAGTGTTTCACATCACTCGCCACATTATTTTTTGTGTACACTGCACAACTTATGACCCAACCTATGCATTGGGATATATCTAAAAATCTTTTAAATAAGCTTTAAAAACAGCTTGCAATTAATCTAAAATCATTAAGGGTTTTAATACTTGCTTTGTGATGAAAAGAAAGTCAGCTTGTCATGTATGTGATTGAGGTATTATTGGAATAAAGGGTAATTGACTCATGTTCAACACTCTTGATGATGTGCTGCATATCTTGAAGCACTTTACCATTTCAGTGCAGTAAAACACAATCAAAGAAAAGTCTCGATGCTGTATCCAGAAGCAAGTTTAACTGCAATCTGTTTTAGATTCTTTAATTGTTACACTTTTAGCAACCACTAATTTTGCTAAAGCTCTATGTTCTGCTCTTGGATGCTGGCTGACTTAAACATGTCAATTCAAACTTTTCTTCGTATTTTTAACTACTGATATCAATATTAGTTTCATTCCGAGCATTTATACTTTTGGCTTCGGTTTTTTTTTTTGCTGTTAAACATTTATTCTTTTTTAAAACTCTTTACTCCTGAACTCTTTTCAAATTTTTTTCTAGTTTTTACATCCTTTTTTGTGAGGATGTCTTTCTAGACTTTTAATGTTGTAAACATTAGAAGTCTTCTGCTAATGTCAAGCTACTTGATGGACAATGCTTTTAGTTTAAACTTTCCAGATGCAGCACAATATATTTGTTAACAGCTTTTTGCAAACAGTTGTTTTGACTCTCGAGTTAGCCTGGTTTTCCAAAGATTTTAGTAAAGCATGGTTTGTATCATGTGATGCCAAGTCAACATCAATTTTTATCCATCGATCCTTCGCTTTGAAAGCAGACTTCTCAGCAGCACATGCTGCATTATTTTGTTTCTTTGTGGGCAGAAAGCAACCAAATCTTACTAAAATTTTGAACAGTTTTAAAGCAAATAGAATTAGGTTGTTTTCTAAATATTATCATGATGCCTACCAATAGCATGTTGGCTCGGAAGTATACCATGTTATACCTATTCAGTAATTGCTAAACCTAGGCTGTAATTGCTAAACCTGGTATTGTCCAGAGCCAAAATACTATGCTTGTTTACTGTTTAGAACAATCGCAGAGAATTAAGATGTGAAAATAACAAGAATACAGTAAGAGATTATAAATAAATTGATGCGTTAAATTTTCTCATGAAGATTTTTCGGTTTTCAACACTTTCAGTATTAGCTATCCTATCAGTGAACACTTAAAGAAGCAATCAACATTTGTTCTAATACAATAATTACTCTTATAACAGTATAGCCAATAAAAAGTCACTATATATTACCAGAAAAATTCCATAACTCCTCTATGCAATGAGATATATCATAGAAAATTCAATGAAGTTGGTAAAAAACATGTTTTCTTGATTTTACTTGAAAAATTGAGCAATTAGACTGATATAGTGTATTAAGAGCAGATAGGAACTTGGGTGTTCTGCATCTGTAGAAAAAAAAATTGCATCTAGCATGATCGGTTGCGGAGTTTTGGCCATTTTTTTTATTTTTGTCGCGTTGCCATGGAAACGCGTTTTGAGGAGGCTTAAAACAAAACTTTAATCAAAAAAGTTTAGGTGGTAAATTGAATTGGTAGTTGAACCACAACTTTTGGGAGAGTTTCTAAGAAATTGAAGAAAGTCACCAAAACTTGGTACAGCCTAGTGATTACTGAATAGCTTTTTGACGTTATAAGTGGTGCTGTACTATTGAGTACTGATTACATGCAAACAGTTCGGTTGTAAGCAAAATTGTTATTTTTAGAAACTCAAAAACTTGATGGTGAATCATGGTGCTTCTGTTAAAAATTCTATTGAATTATGGATTAAGAGAGTCTTGCTATCAGGTAAATCTGTCAGAAAACAAAACTTATTAAATGATATTTGCTTCATATTGTAGCGATCCTTATGCTAAGAAAGGTATATATTTGTATCGATCTTTACAAGAATAAACTAAAGTTAGTTACAAGTATGCTACGTATATATGATATTGTTAGGAAATCAGAATTTGTTGTAAAATGTATGTAAGCATATGGTACTGGTACCAATAGTTCAAAAAATTATTTTGTTCGTTTTTAGATTTGCTGCAACTTCCTAGTTTAACATTTTGGTATATCTATGTTTCAGAAGAATGGGATATAAATCAAGTCAGCTATTTGTCTCTTCTTATCGATAATGTTGCACAAGTTCATTCTGTATTGCAAACTCATTTGTTAGCAGTTTCATCGCTTCTTGCTGCAACTTTGTCGAAACAAATCGAAGCAAATGCAAAATCACCTGATCTCTTGATCAAGTCTTCCAAGCTTTTATTGCAGGTAATCTTTTAATTTGTGACTAAGTCTTAGTCTAACAAGTAGATATCAAATAGCAATCAAGAAGGTGATTTTAGTTAAAAAGGTGATTACTTTAACTCAGGGCTGCCCAACCTTTATACTGGTACGGGCCACATTTACAGGAGAAAAGTTATTGCGGGCTACATGCATTTTTGCCTAGAGTAAACTCCAAATAATTACAAGTTTGTTGTACAAAATCGGTGCTGACTTCGGCCTGTATTACGGGAATCTGTCCCAAAAAGAAGGTGAAGACCAAACAAACAAAAAAAGGTCTTCGCCGCAAATCTGATCTGATTTCGCGAATACCAAACAAAAGAAGGTTTTGGTTTGGACCTTTTTATTTGCCAGAAAATGCTAAGTAAGTCTTTCCATAAGGAAATCAATCGCGCAAAAAGATCTCGCGTGCCACACAAAACAGCTTCGCGGGCCACGGGTTGGGCAGCCCTGCTTTAACTGATGTTTTTATTATGTTTAGGTTTTTCGAACATTTAAAAGAAGCATAATTGAAACTCTAAGTACATGTGAAGATAAGCAATGCTTTGTGTCTGTGGCTGATAGCTGTTTTAGATTGATAGCTCAGGTAAATGTGATAGATATGCAAATTATATGTATGATTGATATTGTCAAATTGGTCGACATCTTGAATTGGCAAAATAACCTAGCCCCTGTGAATGCGGGTTAAACAGGAATTTAATAAATTGCACCACGAAACACGTACATAATTTTATTTTTTCTCGAGAAATAACTAAAAGATGGAAGTGACTTGTTAACTTTGAAAATAGGATCAGTTGACCAAGAACACTGCAATATTTTTGCTGCTCTGCTAAATCTTGAAGTTTTTTGCTATTGATTGCCATGAGCTAATTTTATCTATGTTTCATTCTGTTTGGTCTTTCATGCTGGTACTACAAGTGCAAGAAACAGCGAAAACGCGTAAAATTGACGAAATTAATTCATTGTTAAATTTGTTGTTAGTTGTTGGAGTCTTGCTTCCGTTATGAAATGCAGTTTAAACAAACTTATGGCGGTGTCCCACTGGCGATATGTTGATTTTTATCGCCAGTATCGATCTTTAATCGTACCTTGTTGCGCATAGTGTAAGCTCTTAACATCTTTATAAGCACTCGTAAATTATTGCAACCTTCTCAAACGTTATTGTGGTTTTTGTGTGTTTTTGTCATGTTAGAGAAGGCCACAAATAATGCATAATATTTAGCGTATTAAGGCAAAATCTGGCCTAAACATTATTACAATTTTTTTAACCTTAGTTAAAGTTATAAAAATATAAAACCATGACTAATAGCTCGACATTTGTTTTTTTTTTTTTATTGACTTTTAAATCTATACCTCCTTTAATTGCTTTCAATTAACATCTGCTGGTAACTTTACTAACACCTGTTAAACAATTAATTGAAAAGTGCTACCTGTTGGTCTGGTGGAACAAAATGCGTTTATATAAATAAATGAAACTTCTTTTTTTTTTGATTGCATACTATCAAGCTTGCGCAAAGGTACGATTATTTGTTTGTTTTATGATTTTCAAAACTATTTTTCAAGAACAAAAGCAACCTACGGCTATGTTTCACTGCCTGCGCAAAGGTACGATTTTATTAGTGAGGCAGTAACACCTGGAAATTGAACAAAAACGCAGGCAACTTGCCGAACCTTGTTGCAAGAAAATTATCGCCAGTGGGATACCACCATAAGTACATTTTTAAAGCCGTTATTTTATCTACGCAAACTTCTGATATGGTAGCTAGAGATTAGCTCATAACTTTTTTCCTTCCAATATAATTCATTCTTTAGAGTGATTGCTTAAGTGCATCGAAATTTTGCAGCAATGTAATTGCACATATGTTGAGTTACCATGGCAATCCCAATGAATCTCATCTTGCTTTCAAAAGTCTTCTGTCTAGAGAAGAAAATAAATCAGTGGAAGTATGTTAAGTACTTTTATTTGTTATAGAGCATGGGTTCCCAATCTTATAACCGTAGCCTAATTTCATTTTGAAAATTTTCCGTGGCCTACTTTTTAAAGTTTTGCTTAAATTGGGAAGATCAAACGGCTAGCCATACCTGGAAATTTATAACAAGTAGCATTGTAGCAAAAGGTGATCTGAGCGAAATCCCTCAATTTTACTAATTTAGCATTATTTTGTTTAGTTAATACTGTATTTCATGATATTGACAATCACAATTAAGAATTTATTTGCTGTTTGTAGGTAATGACTGGCGTTCATCTCAACGCGAAGCATTCAAATGCAAGAAGAATAGATTTCTGGGTTCTTTACGGAGTACTGTCGTGTGATCCGAAAATTCTGTTTCGAGAAGAAGCATCACAACTTGCAACAAAATGTTTCGACGTCATTTTGGAAGTGTGCACTTCTGACATCAAATTACAATTTCAAGGTTTTACTGGTAAATTGAAAATAACATCAACTGATTACTCAAGTTTTATTTTTTTAAATTATATTGTACAGTACTTATCTGGTGTCGGGCCTAGTTTTAGCCACAAGAATATAATGTTTGGTGTTCTACAGGGTGTGTGTTAGGTCCAGACACGTAGGTTAAGTGTGGACTTATCTTATGTATCCAGACTCTACGGGTATCCTGTGGTGATGGTGTTTTTTTTGATTTTGCAATGATTCAAGACGGAGGTTTTGTTAAATTTTCGCTGTAGGGTTGCGATGTTTCATGATATTTTAAGAAACCAAGCTGTAAGAAATTTTATAAAATCAGCTATTTGGCGAAAACCATTGACTTTAGCATTTATATTAGACAGAATCATCGCAATTTGGTCATAATTTTTTACGCATTTTCTATTGCCAAAATCTAAATTGTTTCCATAATGTTTCCACAGCCTTGCATTTGTGGTTCAAACATCTACTCAATGGTCCCTGCAACGCCAAATTGGTTTTAGATAAGGAACTTGTTTCAGTTGCTCTCGATCTAGTGTGGAACAACTGGGATAGCCAGGTAGGTTCTATATCAAAAGCTGTGAATATCCCAGCAGCCCAGCCGACTAAATATATTTTATTTGAAGCAACGTTTTCCGATGTATTAATTTTATTCAGATTAACATTTCGCTCCCCCGTCCGGGGAGCATCATCAAAACAGTAACGCATTTCTTGTTTGCTAAAACGATTAAGAAAAACACAGATAACCAGGAATACTCTCTTGTGACGTAATAAACAAAAAATATACAACATTCGTTATTACAACATGCAATTATGCTCTCGAAGCTTCATTTTCAAACGACTAAAATCAGTAAATATAAGTAGACCACTATGCGAGCCGAGTTTGCCTAGTGGACCGGTAGAATGGTTAGATTGGTTATAAAAATATACCGAAACCTCTGAAGAATGATTAGTTATGTGGCTCTTATCTCTTATAAAGTCAGATTTCATTGCCGTGATTTTTTGAAGTGAAATCAGTTACTTGTCATGTTGTCTGTAAGCGCAGGGTCGAAGCAGTCTCCAAAATTCTTAATGATTAATTCCTTCTCACCAGTGCTCTTGTTTTCAGCTGGTACTTGTAAGCCATTTAACCACTATTTTCCGGTTTAATTATAAGTAGTAAGCACGCCCAACAGTAATCAGTAAAAAAGTATATCCACAATTACAGTAAAGATAAGAGTACCGGTAGATGAAATTTAAGTCAAAATCAAAATAATCACAACCTGAATCTAGTTCAATTGCATTTCTATTGAACGTTTTGTTTTCAGGTCGTAGGAGCTGTGGACATCATATTGCAAGTCTTTGGATATGTGCTTGATTTTCTGGCTAAAGATTTGTTGTCCGTAACCAATATAGTTATGCACTTGCTTAAGACACCTGCCCACGTGAAGGGAAGGTACGGACCGCTTTGTCTGTGCATTAACAAGTTCGGGTACCAGATCGTTTTTGATGGTGATCCGAATTTCGCACTTGATCTTATCAGCGGTCTTGGAGTTAACCATTTAGCATCATGTGTATCGAAAGTGTACAAAGCTATCGCTTTTAGTACTTTCAAGAATAAGGACACTTTTAACGCACAGAAATGGGAGAATTTGCTAGGTTGTCCGCTGGTTGGGGCATTGCTCAGCGACACGCCTTTAATTCAGCAAAACGCGCTAACTTACTTGGTTCCGGTGAACATTAACCTCAACTCGACTGTGCTTCCACTGCTATTGCAGTGCATTTCTCGCGGCGTTGGCAAGGATAAAGTCTTGGCCTGTTACGATGCCAAACTGACTGCGATAATTGGAGTTTTGAAGGTTGCTCGCTCTACCGGTAAAATAGAGTTTGAAAAATTGGACTTGGAGATCATTCACCAGGCTTTTTCATCGTATCAAAATGAGACAAGAGCTAATGCATTTTGGGTGGTTTGCAAAAGCCAAAGAAAGGCGGATTTAGTGTCAGAAGCAGAACTGCGGTTTTTATACGAGAAAATCCCCTTGAACATGAACATTGACTGTACTGCTTTCCGACATGAGTTTTCTTCTTGTTTGATTGCCCTGTTTGAACGAATTCAGTGCAGTGTATTAGCAGGTGCGAAACAGGTACGTGGTAGTTTTTAAATTGCATTTTTGCAACATTACTACAATGCGTTAACTGACTAAAATTCTTCGTGACGGTCTCATTGTCCCTTTAGAATGCATGATTTACCCAGTTAACGTTGAGAAAATCTTAAAATTACATTTTGTTGATTGAACTTCAGTTTTATTATTTCTAAGGTATTTCATTGGCGTATTTTTCTTTGGCAGAAAAATGTTGAATACGTTGAAATTTGTACGAAGTTTCTCTCTTGGCTTCTTGGCCTCTGCTTGGAATCGTTACACGTTTGTTTTACTTACCAAAGAAAAATCACTGCTTTATCGACTTACAAACTGCTGCTGACCTACTTTTCGTTCAAAGGTGAAACTACTTCAAAAAAGTTACTAATCTCGCAAGAGGATATTAGCATCTTAGAAAATGTAAGTTTGAAACAAAATTCGCAGAATTACTATTAAAAGATTTCGTTACTTGTGCTTACGATCCAGATTCCAGGCCCACTCTGTCTGTTCTGTCACACCAACATACATCACTCTAGTGGCTCTAACCCTAATTTTTTTGGAAATGATAACTACCAGTCAACAAACTTCTAGAGCCCGGCTAACGAAGCAGCAGCTACAAAAACTATTCTGAACTATTTCTTTTCAAGCTCCTAAACTTATGTTGTTTAGGTGATTGACCGTTGTGGAACCGCCTTGCTATCGTCATCCACTGCATTGTCTTTGTTTCATCTTGCCGCTGACGTTGTTCCCGAAATACGAGAAACTGCACTTAATCTTTTAACTGATTATTTTCCTTTTAAGCTTCTATCTGAATTTGAAAACGCAGTAAGCTGTTCTATGCGGTCCTTGGCAAACAGCCCCAAGGCGCAGGATACTGAAAGCGGCTCTTTATTGGCCCAATTATATTTTCATTTTCTGCGAAAATCTACTTGCTTGCAATCGGGTGACGGCAACATTTTTTCTCATGAAAGCTGGAAGCGGAATTTCGTTTTTATCCAGGAATTGCTCTATCGGTTACAAGAAAATTTCTGTTGTTTTTCTGAAGACTTTTTGAAGAGTTCATATCAAAATCCTATTCATGGCTGGCTGCTGGTGCTTGCAGGCTGCTTTGATTCTTTTTCACTTTTGCAAAACTTGCCGCTCGTTTTCTCTGATGAAATTCCATCGCTTATATCCAACACAATTTCTATATTAACAAACATAGTCCACTTTTTTCTGAGTCGGCTTTTTAGCTGCTCCGATGACGTTGAAAACCGGTACACTGCATCAGCTGATTTTAGAGAACTGTCGAATAGAATTTGTAAAATAATTTTCACGTCGAAACAAGCTGCGAATAAAAAGGCTATGCCGAAAGAGGATATTCTTTTATCTCAAGATTTTGAAGTTGTGTTGTCATCCAGCTGGTTAGCACTCAAAAATTGTTGTTTGTCTTTATCTTCTTTGGGCTTGTTTCTTCAAAGTAACTGGACCTACCATATCTCAATTGATCATCGCAAGCAGCAGATGAGCGAGATTTGTTCGGTTTTCACCACAGTTCTTTTTATGTGCCGGCACAGAGGAGTAATTGAAAGCTGCTATTCTTCATTTGTCGCTTTCTTAACCTGTTTGTTTAAGTCCGTTACTTATTGCAGTATACCAAGCACGTTCCTGAATTCATTGCTGGAATCACAGCGCCAACGGGGCTCTGGTACCCAACTAATTGAAGGCGGCTCGATCACTAGACGCTCTGCTGGCATTCCTTTGGTTATTGATGCCATTTTAACTGCAAATGTAGCTGCTAATTGCAGCTCTAATATGCTTACTGACTGTGTTAATACGTTACTAGGCAGCTTGAGGTTTTTAAAGGAACTGGACGACAAAACGGTTTGCATAAGCGCCGATTTGCCCCAGGTAGATGCTCTCTATATTCTAAAGAGCACTTTTCAAAACAACAAACTTGGACCGTTGTTAACGGTACATTTGCCTTCGGTTTATATGGCTTCTCTTGACTGTCTCGATTCTTCGTTTTGGGTGGTGAGGAACGCGGCCACCTGTTTACTTGGAATATTGTCAGCTCGAATGCTGGGACAGCAGCATATCGAAAAGAAATTCACTAATTCCTTGACCGCTTCTGAATTTTTTACCCGTTTTCCTAAACTAATGGTTTATTTTAGACAAACTTTCGAGAATGGAATTAAAATGCCAAAAAAAAATTTTGACCGAGAACAGTATTTTCTAAAACCGGCGATATATCCCATAATTTCACTTCTCTCTAAACTTGCTTATCATCAAGCTGTTCGAAAGAAAGACATGGACCTCGGCTTCATAACAACCGCTTCGGAAGAACTTCTAACTTGCCGCTTTTTGCCTGCGCGAACTGCAACATGCGAACTGTTATTGTCATTGCATTCCGTTGATCATTTGCTGGAAAAGAGTCTTGGATATTTACAATCACTTCCGACTACGTCTAAGTTAACAAGTGTGTTTTGACTGAGGATTGGTTTGATTTTAGTTGTGTTTAAGGTCCAACATTATGTGATAGTTGAAGAACGTACAGTATTTATCGAAACGTGTTACTTCACATTTATAAAAAACAATAATTACCAAACTTCTATGTTTTGTAAACCCAAATGATAACCGATTTTGTAACGGAATTTCGAGGCATTGGTCTTTGATGCGGAAAGTGCATCATCCACTGATTGCTTCGCTTCTAATTATTTGAAATTGTTTTCCAGAAAACCATCGTCTTCAGCAAAACGAATTACATGGATGGTTAAGTCTAACTTCTATGGTTTTCGAAAAGTTTCAGAACGTCCCCTTTCCGAAAATAATCGAATTGCAGGATATTTTGCGTAGTCGCAGTTGGTTGGCTGTGCTGCAACATAACCCTTGCCCTTTGACTGCTTCATTGTATTTGAATGTTGTAATTCATTTGAGTGAAAGTAGCACTGGCAGATGTGAATGTGTCAATGATGATCAGCTAGTTTTGGATGCCACAAATAAGTCGTTAAATTTTCTGGTATGTTGATTTCAAAGAGTGACTTTTGTAGAACATTGGTGTTCAAAGTTCGCGATGAAATTTTATCCGGTCGGCAACCAGCCTTGATCCATTTCCACCCAAATTACCTTGCAAAAGTGCAGAAACGTGAATAAATCAACCTAAAGACCCTTGTTTTATTGGTTTTCACCTGTTTTACGATCCAAAATATCCCGAAATTGGCCAAAAACTTTTTTTGTTACACTGAACTCATTGTTGGCCCGCGGACACCTTCTCAAAGGCTCAGTTGGCACTTCTTCGAAAAAGTTTGGACACCCCTAGTGTAGAAGTTCTGTAGATGAGCGGTTTAAGTCTTAACTTTAATAAATCAATGCTTTTCATTTTATTGTTTTTTAAAGTGAATTAGGATTTGGGAACATATTAGAGTTTCAAATTAGTCCATCAAGCGAATGCGATGTAGTTCAAAAATACCAAGCGTATTGATTTGATGACGTGGGTAATTTTTTCTTTAGGTTGGATATAGCGGTTATGTGAGAGAAGTTACCAAGTACTTAATTATTTCGAAGGATTTGCTGCGGTTGAAACAAATGCTTGTTGCAGAACACAATTCCAGTGCAAATCTGCTATGTCACCGATTTTGTTTTGATCATTTGGCCAATTCCAACGAGCTGTTGAAGAAGCATGGGCCCTTGCATTTCGTCGAATTTATCACTGACGTTTGGAAACAGCAAAACCAATCAATGGACAAATTGGACATTTTAGCAGAGAAAGCATTTTTGAACTTTTTAGTAAATTTAAACCATCGTAACGAAGACTTTTGTGTGCTGAAGGGCGATCGTCTTTCTCTCATATCTGATCATATTTTTTCATGTTCGTACAACAGCCTTTCTCTTAAATGCTTGAAAATACGGTCAATGTCTTTGGTTATTGTTTGGGAAACGAAATCGAACACATCGCACGCGACTATAATACAACATGCGCGCAGTTGGATAAATGAACTGAGCAATAGCACGTTTGTTACACGAATGCCAGAGCCTCAGCGTTTAAGTGCCGCAATGTCATTGAAAGATGCTGGAATCGAAATTCTAGATTGGATCCAACGTGTGTTAAAACAAAACGAGGTATTTAGAACCAGTGCTTTTGATTGAAAGGAGACGAGTAGACGACATTAAAATAACTTTAAATCTACTTGCTGGCGTATCAGTAAGGTGTTAGCTTTCAAAACAAGGTATTTTGGCTCGTTTTTATTTTTAACTTATTGATCAAATCAGAAATTTCTTTCATTTGCACTCATCCCCTAAGTCGCTCTTGTTTAGTGTTGTTGTGCAGTACAACCGGGGAAAAAAGTGATACCCTCTTAATTCGTTGCATGCATCGGCTTGGATAATAATAGTTCGAACAATAATATTTGACTCACTTTGAAAGATGGAACTTCTAATAAATGCCAAACATTTGTTTGATTTAAAGGAGTTCAAAGACGAGTTATTGAAGATTGTCTCTTTGATGTGCTATGCTGCTCTGTTGTTGTTGCATGATGAACAAAGCGAAATTCGAGAACCGGTTTGTGAATTAGTGGCTTCACTGCGAGCTGAACGAAAGGTTTCGAAACTGCAGCACAATTATGCCACTGAGGTATTCCTCTAGTACGATAGCAATTTTTCGGTGATTAATTTGTTTATTTCCTATTGGTCGAAGATTATCTGATCAAAGAGTTTTCAATTCAAAACAGACCATAAATTGAAAAGAAATCGAGGAAAACGCAGCATTCTAGATATTTTGCGTGCTACAGTATTTTAACTAAAGACCTCATCAAACGTAACAACTTAACATCGTACAGGGTGGGCACTGGGCAAAAAGTAGGTATACTGTTATCCCTCGAAAGTGTTTTTAGATTTTTATATTGGTGGTAAATACTTGGCAGTCGTATTTCAGTTCGTGGTACTTCGCATGTAATGCGAAGCGCTTTGAAATGTGCTGCTTCGATAGTAAAAAGAAATTTAAAGAACTTAGGTTGTGATTGCTGTATACTTACTTTTGGCCCACCTTGCATGTTATGAATTAAAACTTCATTCAGTCGCATAACACAGATCCAGTGAATGCAACTACTGGTGTCGAGTTTGTTATTGGACCATTTTGCTCCCAGCTGCTTTCAGCCACTGTCTACAATTTATAGTGCGTCTTCCTATTGTCACCCTTCACTGTGTGTTCGATGTTTCGGCTAATTTATTGCTTTTTTGCAGGTGCTTTTAACGCATTTTACTGCCAATTTCTCATCAGTGCATTTAATCGACAAGTTTTTAGAATTATGCGAGAAAGAAAATGCTCCTACTTTAAACTGGTACGTTGAAAAAAATCAAATCTTCAGTATCTCGCTAAAGTGCGCCGTGCACTGAATGAGTTTGCGTCTGCTGGCAACACAACCCTGTCGAAAAATTGTTGCAGCAATGATGATCCGTTGGCACCAGTGTGTTCGACTTGACCGGCCCAAGATTTGTACCGTAGACCTCCCGCTCAGCGACTAACGGGTTAGGCTCGACTGAACCAGCCGATCAAACTGGTACGTAAATAGCTAATTAGCTAAACTTGGCTTATGTATCATTTGCTTGTTTGTTTTTCAGCTTTTGAGGTTTCATGGTTTAGATTTTCTAACGCCGTATACAAATAGGAATGATACTTTTAAGTGATTTGGTGCTATTGTGTTTAGTGAACAAAGTCTTTTTCGACAAGAAGCGTTCAACTTGTACGTGCAATTTGAACAGTTGGCCCTCACCGTGCAGATTTTTGCCAAGGTAATTTTTAAAAAAATTTACATAAGTTGGGCTACAAATGAACAGTGGATTTAATTATTTTTAATTAATCAGTTACTTCGGATTTGTTACTTTCCAGGTAGCTGCAAAGAAAGTTTCTGATATTTCGGAAGAATGGATAAACAGAAAGTTGGAGAAAAGCAACCAGTTTTTGGCCACTATATTCGATTTAAAAGACATCGGTATGTGTTCAAAGTGAAGCACTACATTACGTTGCCGCGACTGTTTCTCTTTTTTTAGGCTGGAATCGACTCCTTCGATATGCCATTTGCAGTCTTGTGTACGTCGACGTAACTTTGCATCTTGTAAAGGCTTTCTCCATTAAAACAAATAACGTAACATGGTGTACGGTGAAATCGAAGTTTTCGAGGGTGTCAAAGGTATGTTTCGTTGCGTTGTAGTTAAAAAATCAAATCTTTTATTATACTCACTGTATTACCGGCTTGCCGAAGCGTGAAACGAGTTTGCGGAGCCCGTCTTTGCGTCCGGGCAATACAGCTTCTTTCAAAGAAACGTCGCAGCGGTGGCGAGCCGTGGGCAACCCTGTGTTCGGTATGAACCTCAGACGTCCAGAACGAATGCGTCACCGCTCAAATTTCTCACAGAACTAAATAGTTTAGAAATTTTAGATCGGGTATCGGCAATCTTTTTTATACTGTACTGTGTACCGGTTAAAAACTGACAGAAAATTTTACGCGGACCGGCTTGGAAAATAAAACAAATGTTTAGCAATGAAAGTCTACAGTAAGTCTGCTCCAATGGGAACGGCAGCAAATTCAAATGTTCGCTGTAAATTGATGATATATTTGCATTGTTGCTGTAGCGAAGCTGAATTATGTTACTACTTCCTGTAAACTGAAATTACTTCATCACAAGATGTTTATCATGGTTTCATAAAATGACCGAACGCAATTGCATTTAACGTCACAAATTATTTCATCACAAGATGTTAATCTTGCTTTCATAGAATGTCCAAACGCAATTGCATTTAACGTTACAAATATATTTAACCTAGAAAAGAATGTTTACGGCCCGCCCGGTGACGAACTCTCCACACGCACCGGTTGTTGCCGACCACTTATTTTAGATGACGGGACGTTTTTTTCTTCGTAATGTCGCAGCCGTGACGAATGCTTTTGAATAAAATACTGTGATTTTTAGCAGAATATAGAGTTGTATACTGCTTGCATTTGACCACGTACTTAACTTACCTAAAGAACTCAAAAGCGTATGTTAACGTGAAACTTGATTATATTTTTTAGATGAATTTTCCTTGCAGCTTTTTGGAACGTCTTTGTGACAACATTAAATCGCAGTACTTTTCGGCGGTGGAAGAGAAACCTTAACCGGTACTCATTATTTTTCGTCGCGTTAATATTTTTGAGGACTTCAACAATCTTCTCAAGTCGTGTATGGAGCTCTCGAAAGAAGCATCGGAACACCAGCAATATATACCTTACGTATGGGGGTTTGGACTATTGCGCTTGATAGGATCTTTATCCCGCCTAACTTGATGAGAACCGCAAACTCCCATTTGAAATGTGTAGATGAGAATAAAGGCAGATACAAGTTGCTTTATTTTTGCAATAACTTTTGGAGGCAACGGTGTTTTGTTTTGGTTCTTCAAAACTCTAATACTTGTACTTCATGTTACGATAAGACTCGGATTGATAGGATGTAGAAATTGAATAAATGGAAAATGAATAAAAGGATGTGGAAATTGAATAAAAAAAAAGGTCTTCGCCACAATTCGAAGGCTTTTTCTGGCCGAAATCAGAAATTTAAACGGTTTTGCCGGCCAAAAACAGTTACCTCCCATTAACCAGCACTCAAATCTCGATGGGGGGACGCGTCCGCCCTGCAATTTAAGTACTGAATGTACGTATATTGTAGAGAAGAGCTAGCCTGAAGCGTTTCGCTTGAGTGTGGACAACCCTAGAAACTGGCTAAACTAGTACATCGCAATAAGCTAGTTGCACTTATAGTCGGTTTTAAGTTAAACTTACCACAGCCAGAGTCCTGATATTGCAATAATATTTTTTGAGGTGTGGTCGTTTGCCAACGTAAGTTGAACTGAACGAAGTGTTTTTGTCGGTGAAGAAATTTTTAAGAAAGAATACAGATCCGTGCCCGAAAACTGCGAACTGATCCGAAATCAATGTAGCGTATGATACCAATATATTTGTTATAAAAAACCGCAAAACACAGTGAACACAAAAAGAACGCCACTAAAAATGCACTTATCTCGCCGAGTATTGTCTGTTATGTTCGTTACTTAGGTTTTGGCAACCAGGAACGAAATGTCGAAGCATTAAGCTTTAGAGGCACAACAGTAAATGATATCGGCCAGGCCCGAATTGAGGGAGCAATCTGGCCTATATCGTCGACAGGGTGGCCGAGAGAGTAAAGGCGTAGTTTTAACGACAACCCTGATCACATGATCTCGGTTCAACACACACCTTGGTCACGTTGTTGCGTCCTTGGACAAGACGCTTTACCCTGATTATTTTTACTTGGTGGCTTCGAACAAGCAGCAAATTCACGAGGGAAGAAGTCAATCCGGAAGCTTGAAATACGGCCAGCTCAAGCAAGTGTGAACTGCGGATTCGTCCAAAAGCGCCACCTTCGCTTCTTTTTACTTCTGTTTGATTGCTAAATGGTTATCAATAGACGTGGTTTTCGTGGTCTTAAGAATAGCCAATGTCGTAATGTACTTAAATAGAACATATGCAGTATTTCAAACAAAGGCACAACACAATGGGCCCAATAATGCAAATACCAGAAAGGAACTGAACAAATAGCAATCACTTCGAGTTATTGATGCATTAAAAACAGCACGTCACATATTATTTTACTAAAATCGTCGACTACTAGCGCTTCATGTTTTGCTCGCATTTAAATTAATGCGTAGTTCCCATTGGGGATACCTCGGATTATCCCTGTTTGACAATACAATTATGGTTCAATACTGTATAAATAACTGTAATACTTGTAAATGTTAAAACTAATGAGCACAATAATTATTGATACGGCTTCTTCAATACAACCACGTTCATAAGTCGATATGGGAGTTTTCAATAAACAACCTTTGGGTTTTAAATTCTTTAATTAAAATAACCGGCTAACTGTTTCGTACCCCATCAGTGGTTAGGACGTCGTCGAATTAGAAGCTGATCAATTGATTATCTGCGACGTAACTTTAACATTTCTTTACATCATTGCAAAAAAAACTTGGAAACTAAAAATAAGCCGTTATTAGTCGCTAATCGGAAATTAATAGCAAAAGCGTTAAATTTCGCAACGACCGGAAACAAATTACGTTGATGTTTCAAATGACGTAACGAATGTATCAGATATTACACTCAGATAAGCGCACAATAAAACTTGACAACGGGGATTTAGCGTTTGCGACCGGACCGAAATGCATTGAGTTTCATCCAAAGCTTTTCGGCAAATCAGTTAGCAGTTAAACCAACCCACTTTCGCATTAAACTTGAATGAAGATCAAACGTCCTCTAGTTTTGGCAGTCCAATTTATTTAAATACAATTTTTCATCATATTTGCAGCTTTACGCCGAAGCGTGTAACGAGTTGGTGGGGCCAATCTGTGGGTCATTGTGCCTGCAAGCAACACAACTCCTTTCGAAGAAATGTCGCAGCGGTGGAGAGCCGTTGGCAAATTTGTGTTTGATTTGAATGTCCCGAGATTTAAATCTGCTCCTGTGATGAACACGTTATCACTCGTTTATGAATCTTTTCCGTACTACCGGCGGCTAAACCATCAAAGATGAACAAGAACATTGCGCTACCCAAACTACATTGTCATGTACTTAAAAGTTCTGCTGTATCATAATTCAATCGTGTGCAGAAAGTCGGGAAGGTACTACGAGTCGTAAGGTGTTCACAAATGTCCAGCACTGCAACAGCCAATTTACAAAAAAAATTCTACAGTTGCGCTAATCCGGCTCTAGTTGAGAAAAATATTTGTAAAGCAATCAAGACACTAAAAAAACGCAATTGCATTAACAAAACTTTTTGAAATGTAAACGCTGACAAAGCCATGAGGCTGAGGAGTGTTCCAATTGTTCGGGGAAAAAAATGGGGTAAATCCAGCTAAATAAGGATTGCTAACCAGTTTTAATTTAATTAGAAGTGAAAATAATTCAGGCAATAACCTAAGAGATTGCCACCACATGCTTCTCCAACCTACCGATAGCTTTTAATTACACTGTAACTAGAGTAGATACTATAGAAACCAAACAAACACGACACTAGGCACGTAGCCAGGGGGGCAATCGCCCCCCCCCCAAAATTTACTTTGCCTCCCCAAACAATTTCGGTTAAACGTCATTTTTAACAAAATTTTATGCAACCTATGCACGTGCAGTACATAAAACGTTACTTTGCCCCAACAAATGACTTCACTTTAAAGTCACTTTGACGCAACGAAAGATACTGAGTCTGCCAATTGCGTGTGAAATTAGCTTTTAACTCCGAAAAGACCCTTTTTATTTTTGGTCTTCACTGAAACTTGGGGGCGAAATCAGCTCTTCATTCCGTGAAGACTTTTTTTTCGAGATCGTTCCCATCGCGAAGCCATTGCCCTCCCCAAAACTCCGTTCTGGCTACGTGCCTGCACGACACAAGTACAAAATTTAATAAATGAAAAAAATAAAATTTAATAGCATGTCTTTTGCTAATGTGTATACGAAAACCTAAGTCCAAAAAAACATCCATATATAAATATCAACTCGCGCATAATGACTCAAACATAGCATTTTTAACGCAATTTGGTATTGAATTGAATACTAGTAGTTGCTATTCTAATCGGAATTGCAACGCTTTTATGTGCTTAGAAACAGGAACGAAATTCAAAGTTGAGGACTGTAATGAACCACACTGAAAGAAGCCAAAGTTGCGAAATTTTAGTAACGAAATTCTCCCGTCATTGCAAGAGCGGAATTGAGTTTGAGCTTGAATTGATGAAAAAAAGATTTACTTTTAGTTTTTTACATCTAGGAAAAAAACTGAAGTTAAACATTTTCATTTTATAGCTGGAAAAGGTGACAATTTAAATTTACACTATATAGCGTGTAGACTAACCAATTTTCGTTTAATCCAAGCCCAATTTCGAATCCATCTGTAATGGTACCCACAAATTATTATTACGGGGGTCATTGGTAATAATATTATAAGATACACGTACCGTAGTTCACGGTAGTTGTCTCTACCAACTGACATCAGGTAATGCAATGAAAATATTGTAAAATCAACAACTTTCAAATTGCAATCAAAACAAAAGTATGTATACAACACAGCAATTACAAACTAATAAATTTTCTTGTACTAATAAAACGAGTTGAAACAAAGCAAATAATTTAACAGAAGTAGTAAAAGAATATTTATTTCCCGACAAATAAACCCTAATCTTAGTTTAACAAACACTGAATGCTTATACAAGATAAAACAAGTGGTTTTCAGCAAATTCAAATATGGTTTTAAGCATATCATTTGTTCAACTAATGATGCCATCAACTGAATAATCTTTCCCTAACCAGCTACGTTTTTTTGGTAATCCTGGAGAAAGTGTCATTTGTTCAACTAGTGATGCCATCAACTGAATAATCTTTCCCTAACTAGCTACGTTTTTTTGGTAATCCTGGAGAAAGTGTTATTTTTTGCGGGCATAGCCCAAGGTAATAAATACATTAACTTTCATCTGAATAATTATTATTCAGCTGTAACAAACCAAAACTGAAAATAATTTGTGTTGTCCAAACATTGACGCTAGGTGGGGTTATCATGCCAATGACGCAATCTTAACGAAGACTATTTTATTCTAAAGCTGTCAAGTGCCAGCTACAGCGATTGTGACACGATGCTATCGACGAAACGCAGGTTACTGCTCAACCAAACACTGAGCCACTTATATAGCCTCAATAGTCAGCAAAAGCCTAGGTGCTCCAAAGAATTTATGAGCATTTAAGCACACCTGTGCTATTACTCTACAATCAAATTTTTTTGTTTAGTTATATAACGCACTAACTTTAGGAAATGATTCAATTCGTTGTTGTTTCTCCACAACTATCGTCAGCTATCAGTATATCACCACTACCAATAAAGAAACAACTGACAATTCAGTAGATTAGAGAGAAAAATAGCACTACACATTGTGACTATATGCACCGAACAGAAATGACTTGCAATTCAATCTGTGTCACATTCATGGCCTCTAATAGCGAAAAACTATCCATATCACAGAACAGGTATGCGAAATAACAATAAACTCCAATAGGACAACCAACTAAATTTGGCTCAAGTTCAAAGCACAAAGCTTTCTGAATCATGAATTTTGGAGTTAGCATGTCGATAATAGCAAGTGAATATGGTAAGAAAATATTTGAAATAATCATTATCCGTATGACAGTTCCCAGAACCTACCATGAACTTTTCAAGTTATATTTTCAGCTATTAGGCTACTGAGAGTCTAATGCATGGAAAGCAACTGAGGCACAAAATAGATAATTAATAAGTTGCACTTGCAAAGTAGAATGTTGTTGAGTAGAAAAATATATCACACAAAAATGCTACATAAATTTGCATACAACAGTAATAGTACCGAAACAATTTCTTCCTAAACACTGGTGGAAAGGATATGACTTCCCAGATGATCATTGCAAAATACAAGTTTGGGTATTGTTTGACTGATGGGCACTAACCTTAGCAAAGCAAATAGCTTCCATCCACTTATGCTCTTCATCATCATTTAAAGCTTGAAATAGATATTCGTTTCGGGTGTTTAACGGTTTTAACCGAAATACATGCTTCTTGTTGTCACCAATATTTGCTTCTTCGATGATGGTGTTTTGTAATGGTATAGGCTTAAATGGTCCCTAATGAAGGAAAATAGAAAAACCTCAATAAACCTGTCGAAATGGTTCCAAAATGCATAATTTTTATCTATATTTTTTTTACAGCATCAAGCAAACATATAACTACTATGCAGCATGCATGCAAAGATCTCTGTCTGCTTAATTTAAAAGATAATTTTTTCACTAAATTATCACAGTCATAAAAAGTTATTGCTACATAATATCTCGTAACGATGACAAAAAAAAAATTAACAAAAACACCTACCATATTGCTGACCTAAGAATTGTCTAAACAATTTTACAACACTTACAACATATGCAAATATTGTTCAATGCCAAAGTACAGTCTAATATCTGCTTGATGAAAGTATTTAACTTTAAACAAGAATAAGACAAACAAAACTTGAGAAATAGTTTAGCCTAGCCGATCCTTATATCTTGTCATAAAAACCAATCGAAAAATTTATAGCACATTAAGATTTTTGTTAAATACCCTTCAACTAATATCCAATAAATTTATTTTCAACGACAATCACCACAATTAAGAAAATGCTTTTCAAATCAAGGGAGCAATTGATGAGTAGGCCGGGTCAATCGTAATTTATTAAAAATTATACACAGTCAGCAACAGTTTGTAACATAACACATTACTTGTTCAGATTTCCCATATGACAAGTTTGAAGCTTCTAATACCAGCCATGTCCTTTTCCATTTATTTCGATATTTGCTTTTTTTCATTATCCAGCCTGCTTTTTTAGCTTCATCTTCGAGATTGTTTTGACTTTCTGACATTTTTGATCATGATTTAACAGTTTATTGATTAGCTCTATATGTTTACATTTCACAAAACTTGAAACCTTCCAATTACAATATAATAAATGGTAAGTCATTTAAATGCAATTTTCAAGAAATGTTAAAAACAATAGTACTAACTGGGTGACTTTCTGAAATTTTTAATTCAACACAAATGTAGCTTACAAGATTAATGCTGAAAGCTTTTTTTTGTGAGAATAAGATTGAACCATGAACATATAGATTAGTGTTCCCTCTAACTTTTCACCTTCAGCGTAAGCACCGGAAAATGTGCAAAAGTGCCCTCAAGTTTTTGCGAAAATGCCATAGCTCAGGCTTTGTAATGCCACCTTTTTACACCGCTGATCTCAAAAAACACAGGTGATCTCATAAAAAAAATGGTCATTGCGCCGCAGACCAGGTATTTTCTGCAACTTGCAAGGTGATCTCCAACTAAAAAAAGGTTATCGCACCACAAACCCACTGCTTTCTGGGTTTTGCAGTTTGTTAACAAAAAAATAGTTATCACATCGTGCTAGACATCACGTCTCCACAAAAAAAATGCCGGAATTCAACGCTGTTTCACGCTTTTCAAAATGAAAAACACCAGAATTAAACACTGTTTCGCACTTGTCAAAAATATGTGCAAAAACGCTGGGAAATAATTTGCACTTATAGGAACACTGGTATAGAACCAATTTCATTAACCTTGTTTGTATACATTGCTCTGTTTTCTAATTTGCTTGATTGTTGACCACTTTTTCCATTGTGCTGAACTGCTGAGGGTTGCCACTGAACTCGTCACAAAGTTATTCTGAGACAGACAACACTCTGCTTAGAGAAAGACGAAAAAGATCTATATGATATCTGGCAACTATCATCATTGGCTACAATTGCATTATTGAAGTATTGACAAGAGAAGAGCAGTTAAGAAATATTCCACTATACTGAAAGCTGTTTTGTCCAAAAGCCCAGTCTACACTGTGCATGAAATCATGAGTGCATGATCATATTTTTAGTTTATAATTTTAAACAAACTCTCGATATGCCCAGCATAACATCTCACCAGCGGAATAGCTGATAGTTGGTTAAAACAAACTAAGGATAAACTAGTATACTCACGATTTCATGCTCAGTGTAGACAGGGCCTAACCCTCACTTTGTCGCAAAATCAGTGACAAAATCACAGCAATGATGCCTAGCACATGGATTGTATTTGCCTGGTAAGGTAGCAGAAGACATGAAAACAGTATAATTTTGGCCACTGCCTTCTCACCAAGTGCCTGCTTTTGTTGTCACTTGGTACAGCTGTAGAGAAATTGAATTGATTGCAGGGTTTGAGATTAACACTTGCCAGAGGCAAGCTGAAAACGCCTCGGGCAAATTATTTTTGACTTCACTTGGCCAATCGGCAAGCTAACAAATACAGCATATTAAACAACGTCAAACAAGATTGGTAGAGGTGCAAAAAATGTAAATAAAGATGGCTGTTGCTTGCTCTATTTTAGCACTTGCATTATCCATCTTGCTTAATCATATGCATGTCATTAATGGCAATTAACGCTGCTTAATCACATGTAGACTTATCGATACTCAAACACGCTAAGCAACTTTTTGGCACAAAATGCTGCGTTTTTTTCTGAAAAAAATTTCCAACCTTGCCCCGTTAATTGCTGTTTCAGATATAGCAAGTACTACTACTCTGTGCTGCATGAATACATACAGGATTTTGCAATTTTTTTGTGATGATTATTTTGAAAATTTTTTAGCTCCTATAACCTTTGCAAAAAATTTTAGCTTTCTAGCTGGTGTGGTTTCCAAATATTTGTGATTGAAAATATGTTTGTAAGAAAATCGCAATGCTAATCAATATCATTGTTAACAAAATAATCACAACTAAACAATTAATTTTTGCTTAATGCATGATTGGAAAAAGTTACGTATTACATCACATTAACATAACAATCGCGCACAAAAACTTGATTCTTGAAATAGAATACACACATTATGCAAACTTAGTGTTTTGAACATTAAACAAGCTAAATAAAGGGTATCTTACAATTGTATCTAAAAACTAGATATTGCCCTTGCCAGACTTTCCGTTGAAATCTCCCCATACTGTGTTTTCAAATGGTTGAGTGTCGGTTAGTGATCAAAAGGTAGCTGACTCCCGATTCGATTCTCGGACTGACAATGCATCTTTGTGTACTTCGGAAACACAACGCTTATTTTCCATTGGGGGCGAAGCAGTCCACCAGTTGTTGTGACCCAGCCTGTAACTTGTAGTAAATTGCAAATGTGATGTCATGTATGGTGTCCATGCTTAGTGATGCCAAGACAATGCGGTTGAGCTAAGTGGAGTGCCAGTGTGATACTGGTCGAGAATCCTCTTTCTGGTGACCTTGTTGTTGGACTTTGATCAGAGTAATCTGAGAAAAAGGTAAAATGGCAAGTGTAGAAATTGCTCTCGTGTGTGGTTTAATGGCTTGGGTGGGCTGCAAGGATAGGCTATATGTGAATTCAAATGCTGATGAAACACTAGCCTGATGGGAAAGCAAATATGTGAGGGAAGTGCTATCTCACAGTTGTAAAAAAAGTTAGCGTTTTTTGCTAAGAAGCACTGCTACTGTATATTTTATGAACTTTTTTTCCAAAGTTAAACTATAAACAACCTTAAAACTTATTGTGCCTATTTTTTTGGGCAAGTTGAAATTTTTTTAAGAGCAAGTATATAGACATTATATCAATCTCACTAGCCCAAGAGGCAAGTTGTTAAAAAAAGTTAATTTCGACACCTGGATTGGTTGATCTAAATAAATCCCATCAGCTTGAAATGCTGTAATATGATGTGCAAAGAAATTAACATCTGGCATAGGCTATCACCTGATCACATTAAAATTCTGAATTAATCAATAATGCACTGTTGCAGGGGTTCTCAAACTTTTGGTGTTATGGAGCCCTTGAAGAGGTTGACCATTATTTACAGAGCCAAAAATAAATTTCCAAAATAAAAACAAAAAACTAAATAAATAGCTTGCAAGAGCCCCCAGGTTTCTCTATCGGAGCACTGGGGCTACGTACGGAGCACTTTGAGAACCTATGCACTTTTGCACCAGTCTGATATCATGTTTTTTTCTGTAATATGACAATGATAAAACTTCTAATGAAATTTGAGTTTGAGTTAGGGTTTGGGGTAAGTTTTAGATAAGAATTTGAGCATGGGTTAGAATTAATAAAAAAGTATGTGTAGATAGAAGTTTTTGAAGAAATAGTCTTAACTCTCAAGAGGCAACAATAAACTAAATAATGGTGGTGCAAAGCCTCCACCATGTTTGGTAGACACTAGACTGCTAGACAGAAGGTAGCCCAGTTATTGTTTAACTTGAAAGCTGCAAAGATTCCTTAGTTGTCTACTGGCCAATGCAACTCAGAAAATAAAGATGTACTTTCAAATTTCAATACCCCAACCTGCCAACCTTTTGGTTTAGGAAGTGCTTAGTTGCACACTAGAGCAGAGAGTGCAGTTGAATTGACCAATCATCATTGACTTGAGTACAAATAAAACTGCAGTTAAATGAGTTATTTGCACGCTAGTGTGTGAGGTAGGTTACAGTATTAGTTTGGTTTGGGTTAGGAGGACTTCAAAGCGAGGGCCCATCCTAACAAAGCTATACACAAAAATTTAGAAAAACTAATTCTAAGACTTTTGCAATATTTGTCCATCCTCCAGACATTTTACTTTTGAAGAAAATTGAGAAAGTGATGCTTTGATAACGTATCGTTGGGTATTGCTTTTGGCACGAGTTTAAGTATTAGATCTGTAGGCCACCAATCAGCAGTTGAGATTGCACTTCAGTTGGAAAGTGATAAAAGAAAAGATCATACTTTAGTTGGAAAGTGATGAAAGAAAAAAATTAAATTTGCTGTTATCAGCTAGTTTAGATGTTAACTTGCCCAAAAAGGCCTGACTCTAGTCTGCCAAAAGCTTAGCAATCATGCTATTCCTGACTCTGTAGTGCACATTTTTAAGTTATGATAACACTGTAACAAACCTGTGCAAGGAAGCCACAGAAAAACTTGGCAGGAAAAAATAACTCTTGCAGCCTGCTCTGTATTGGTGCCTAACTCTAATGCAAGATTCTAAAGAAAAAGAATAGAAGAACGTAGCGCGAATTGAACTCGAGACTTGCCAAATGAGCGCCCTAACCACTACACCACAGAAGCGACGCGGTTAATAAATTAAAGAGCCGTATTTAACTCGAATTAATGAGAAAAAAGCAATAGATCGGAAACATATGGCTACACTTAGTTAAAACACGAACCAGTAATCTACTGCAATGCCAGGACACCTATATCCAGTACTTAAATTGTAAAATCTTATATGGGGGACGCTTTTGCAGCCTTGACCAACTTTCGAAAAATTTAGTGGAAATGAAGTATTTCCGTCGCCAAAATTGGATGAAGACCAAAAGCAAGGAAAATGTCTTTGCCGGAAATTGAAGTCATTTTTCTGCGGAATCAGGTGAAGACCAACAAAAAAAAAGCAGGTCTTCGCCGCAAATTCAAGTCATTTTTCCCCAAAATCAGGTGAAGTAAAAAAAAAAAAAGGTCTTCGCTGCAATTTGCGACCATTTTCTGCTGAAAATTTGTAGGATCTTTTAGTCCTGGCTGCCTATTTTTCCCCTGCTCATACAGCGCTCAACTCTTGATGGGGGGACGCGTCCCCTCCACAATTTAAGTACTGCCTATATCCTACCAAATTTTTCCACGATTTCCTTGCAAAGATTTGTTACACTGTTATCATACCTTAAAAATGTGCACTGCAGGGTTAGCAGTAGCATGCTTGCTAAGCTTTTGGCAGACTAGAGTCAGGCTTTTTTGGACAAGGTAACATCTAAACTAACTGATAATAGCAAATTTAATTTTTTCTTTCATCACTTTTCAACTAAAGTACGATCTTTTTTTTATCACTTTCCAACTGAAGAGCGATCTCAACTGCTGACTGGTAGCCTACAGATCTGATACTCGAGCTCGCACCAAATTCATAGCAACCACGCCAAATTAGTAGCACTCGCACCAAAAACGATACCCAGCAATACGTCATCAAACCATCACTTTTTTCGATTTTCTTCAAAACTGAAATGTCTGGAGGATGGACAAATATTGCAAAAGTCTCAGAATCATTTTTTCAAAGTTTTTGTTTATAGCTTTGCTAGGGTGGACCCTAGCTTTAAGTGCGTTTTGGAGAAGGTTTTAGGTTATTGATTTTTTCATTTTAATAAAACACACTAGCGTGCAAATAAGCTTTGCCTTTGGTTTACAATATAGGCATGTTTCAGTGCTTTAGATCTTGCTTGCACTCTGCATAGAGCGTCGTTACGTAGAAGCCATCTGCTTTTTGTCGAAAGCTCTACAATCTGTGTATGAGCTTGCGACCACGTGCTCTCTCTCCTTTCATGTGTGCACTCATTAGCAGGGCATTGTATGGAATGAAAGATGGAATGGAACGGAAATTTCAGTATGGAATATCGAAGATGCCAGAATGGAATGGAATGGAAGACAATCTTCCATACCAATTCCATACTAGATTTCACTCATGGCATTTCCAGAAATCTATATATGACAAGTTGCAACCAAAAATATGTGGAAGCATTCAGCAGCTAATCATCTCTTGACAAATTAATAGGGTAATTTGCTCATGAACATTGCGCAAACAGTATAGGCATTGGATTATCAGATTATAGAATAATGTTTATTACAATTTGCAGCTGCATTAATGCTGACTGGCTTAGTTTTTGTTTTGAGAATGACAATTTGCCCAGTGACATCGCCAGAGCAAACAAAGTGAGGGAGCATTAAAATAGACTGTGATTTTGCACATTAACACTCTCTTGCACAACTACAAATTATGGTCTACAACTTTTAGCCACCGACGTATAGGCGAGGTATGTTTAGGCGGCAGGACTATCATGCACCTGGACTTTTAGGCACCAAAGGTGAAAAAATTTTTTTTTCCCAAAAAAAGTTTTTCTCCAAAAACAAAATTTTTTTTCAAAAAAAAGTGTTTTCCAAAAACCTTTTTTGTTTCAAATAACAGTGTTTTTTTCAAAAACGCAGTTTTTTTTAAATTTTCAAGTAAAACTTTTCATACAAGTGCTATCATTTAAATTCATCACAATTACTGCATTCCCTTCAATAAAAATAAAAAGATATACGAAAGACATACCACATACTGTATCAAGAATAGCTCTCTAAATACTGCAAACAGTGCTCTGGTCGAGGGTAGCCCTCCGACTTGCCATTTTACCTCATTCTTAATAGGGTTGAGGTTATGGAGGAACTCTGGGGAGACTCAATAATTGGACCACACCCAAGGTCTGAGCCAGAGCTCAGAAGTGAACGATAGACAGCGAAGAAGAAAATGGGCTCGGCAGTCATCTTAAACAAAACTTCTAATCCCGCCCTCTGCCGTCAAAAAGAATTCGCATACAGCTTAAAGATTATACACAAATGAAGCTCTCTCATCAATCCTTTTCCTGCCAATCACAGCTTGGCTTTTTTCTATAGCTGTTCCGTTTCCTGTGCTTTCTATTCTGAAGATTTTTCTAGACAAGTGTCAGATGAAAAGCTTCGAAGATGTGAACATTTTAATCAAAGTAAAACTTTTTTCTTTGAAAAACCTTTTTTAGAAAAAAGCTTTTGTTTGAAAAAATGTTTTTGAAAATAACAATAATGTTGTTGAAAAATAAAGAATTTAAAAAACTGTTTTTTTGAAAAACAAACTATTATTTGAAACAAAACAAATTTTTTTTGGAGAAAAACTTTTTGGAAGGCTTTATTTCACCGGAAATTTTTATCTAGTTTTTTATTAATTCTGACTCAAATAAAACACAAACTCAAATGCTTAGTCTAAAACTATTCCCAAATCGAACCCTAACCCAAACCCTAACCTAAACCCTAATCTTAACCGCTATAAAAGCAAATGAAAAAAGCGCGGATGAATATTTCTCATTCTCGTTTTATTCTCTCTAAGTTGAAAATTTTCGGTGAAATAGTCACTACCAAACTTTTTTGGAAAAAAATTTTTCTCACTTCTGGTGCCCAAAAGTCTCGGTGGCGCATAAACGTCCCATGCCTAAAAATCAAGTCCAAAAAATTATGCGCAGTTTCTAAATTCTATAATCATGTCTAAAAAAGAGACATGTAAGTCCAGTGTCGTTTCTTAGCTCCTTTCATTTCCAGCCCATAATCACTTGAAAAGTCTATCTGCAGCAGTGACTGCTACCCTAACAACTTTGAGTGTGCTCTAAAAAAGCAAAAACAGTTTGGTTACTTAAAAAACGAACAAAACGATTCTGTTGGTCTATATTTCTACTCTGTGACACACCCATAAACAGACGTTCAACCAAAATTTTGCTTAAGAAAGGGGCTTGAAAGGTAAAATTTTTTTGCCTCGATTGGGTGGTGAGATGAGCAAAGTGCTGCAACTCAACTAATGAGGGTCTATGAGCATAGCCCCTGTCGCAGGGCAATTTTTTGATTTTTTTGAGAAAAAATAACTATTTCAATGCCATTTGGATCACATTTCGCACGTTTTACTAGTAATTTGAAAGAATTAAATTGCTAAGACTTAAAAGCCAAGAGAAAAATTAAATTGCCCAGCTGTAAACACTTGCATTTTTGGGTTAAATTTTTTTAAGTGACTTGGCTAAGGGGGGGGGGGGGGGCTGAAGCCTTTTTGCCTTTGTAGTTGTGCAACTATATCAGTTAATGCTTAAAACGCTTAGTGGCCTGATGTGCATTCGGACCCTTAGTTTGAGAAACACTGGCTCTAGGCTTAGAATATTTTGAATGCAGTACGATGCTAACATTCATGGTTTTGAAATTGATATCTGATATGACCAGCCTATCTGCTTGATGACCTATTAGGTTTAGAGATGTAAACTTTGAATGTTAAATACCAGTATGATGTTTGAAACTTGAACCATTAAACTTTCAGTATTTAAAAACTTTAACACTGTATCAGTGTATGCTGCTAATGACTAATCTAGATAACTTTAGTCAATTACGTTGGATTGAATGTTACTGTAGGCTATTATTCCTTTTTACATCATTCTCGTTTTTTGTCGTTACTTAATGTTTCAAAAAAGTAGGCCTAGCTTTTATAAACCAAAATGGGGGGGGGTGGCAAGGCCCCTCAGGCCCCTGCAACGACTACACGAATTTGCCAAGTCACAAGACTTTTTTCTTCCATTGTAACAAAGATTTGTATTTACTTTTTTATCTTCGATTGAACTTAATTCTTTGCTGTTTTTTTTTTTTTTTTTTGGATTTAAACTTTGTTTTGGTATTTTTGTAAAATATTTTTATCAGTTTGGCTATGCCAAATTTTATAGTTAGTGTGATTACAAACTTGCAATCATTAAACCTAGTGCATAGGCTACCGGTCAATCTATTGTCTGTTGATCAGTGATTAAGTGGTTGATATTTTCATGGAAGTGGCTGGAGTTACGTCACATAACACCCTTAAAAAGAATAACAGAGCAAGAGTGAGCGCTCATTTGCTCATTTACTCTTTGTTATTTTTTAAATTATTACTAACATTTGTGTTAGATTTTGAGTTTGGGTAAGGATTAATGCTAGGGTTGGAGTTTGGGTTAGGTGTAGGGTTGGGGTTAGGGCTAGAATAGCAATTTTTTTATGCCTCTGCCTATTTTCATGCTGAGTGAATTTTTATGAAAGCTCATAGCGATAGTGCTTCAAATATGGGATGAGATGCATCGATTGCAAAAGTACTGTACCATACAAATTACGCATAGCTCCCAGTCTAAACTTACCGGTACCTTGGTATGGAATGGAATATGGAAAATTTTAGTGCGGAATGAAAGATGTTTAGTATTGGAATGAAAGAAAATTGCAGACATAGAATAGGCCTATGGAAAAATCGTCTTCCATTCCATACCATGCCCTGCTCATTAGGGTTAGATTTCAGGGAACAGCTTTGAGTTACCATTAGATTTTGGGGAATAGCCTAGCTTAGATTGGAGAGAGAGAGAGTGTGTGATCATTCACCAGACTGGAAAGAATGCCCTTCCGCGCAAAGCTCTCTGTTATTATCTCCAATCCGCGCAGTTTTCCGCGAAGTTTAAAATAATCCGCGCAGAATTTCATATTAATCAACTATAACTAAAATCAACTAACATAAACTAAAACCATGAGATTTTTAATGAAAAAAGCTGCTGCGTTACATTTACCTTGAAATTCTGCGCGGATTATACTGTCGCGAGCAGCAAATATGTGTTCGCTGCCCATATTGTGCCTCAAAGGTTCTGCTTGTACAATGCACCGCAGTGATCGCACTACAAAAAGTTTGGAAACTTTGTGCGGCGCTCGCACTACACATTCGGTTCAGTTCAAATGTTGCGCGGTGATCAAACAGGTGCGCCGCTATCGGCATCACTACTACATATACACAATTTTGAAGTATTATTCATGACAAAGATTTGACCAAATTGCTATTAAAAACCCTGTTACGTAGCGGGATAGTTCTAGTGACTATAACTAAACGCAGCTTACTTTTCCATAGCGCAGTGCGAGTTTCGGAAGCGCGAACACAAATGCGACCGTAAGCGAATGATCAGTGTAAAAAAATGATCAATGTAAAAAATGTTCTCAAAACCCTGCGGACTGCGCGGACGAAATTGGGACCGCGCATAGAATCCCTCTTGCGAATTTTGCATCGGGGCAAGTTTTTGTGCGACGTCTGCGCAGCTTATTATGCTTTACCAATCAGCGCGCTCGATTTGGTCCACGTTAGTTATGGTCACGATGCGGGTTGTTGGAGTTTGATTCATCAAATTTCTATTGGTTTTCATAGATGCCGATTGCACTGGGTCGAATTTTGTCGATGCGCGACCTTTTTGCACTTGTAGCCCGCCGCACTTCCTTCGTAAATATCAATCTGAAAGAGAAAATATAAAAGCTGAGGTAAGAGAGAAGAGAAGATGAAACGGTTTTGTATTGTATAGTAGTGCATTGCACAATACTTTCTACATGTTTCTCATTATTATCGTGTCGCGTTTGTGACGTGATAAGCTGCCGTACTATATAAAGTAGTTTCCGCACATGGTTTGTTTTCGTCTCTTTCATTCAATCCTTTGTTTTCGTCTCTTTCAAAATCAAATTTTGGATCCAAACTTTTGGTTATTCTTATTCTGTTTGACTTGCATGTTCGGCCGCATCTCGCAACTCTCCGAAACAATGAAATTACGCTGCATGAAATTGTTTCATGACGAAAGACAGGTCGAGCTTGAGAGTTGAGATAGTGTGATGCACGAACGGATCAGCTTTGAAAGATGAAAGCTCGAGCGATCATAAGTAGGCTATTCTTGACCAAATGCTCCACTTCATTTCATTTTGGGCCCCTTGGTGAAGATTTTCCTCACTATAAGTGTGAACGACTGTCCAGGCTACTGGTTAGCAGGGGCGCAACTAGCATTTCAACATTGAGGGGGACCCAAAATTCAGCGGTACAAAAAAGTTTGCTTCTAAAAAAATAAAAAAAAGTTCTCCGAGTGTGGAAAGAGCTTGATTTCCGCGTATTTGGAGCTTGACCATGAACACTTCAAAAGAGTGCGGGGCCCTGGGCAATTGGCCACTTCGCCCATTGGTTAATGTGGCTCTCAGGAGCGCGGTGTACTGCTGGCGTATAGTTGTTTCTAGTTAAGATGCCACACCGCCAAACAAACAAAATGTCGTAATTGTCGTAAGCCTTCAAGTCCAGTGGTGTTGCTAGAGGGGCGCCCCCGCCCCGGGTGTCACCATTTTGGAATGACATCATTTGATGATACCAATCGAACAAAAAAAAACCAATATGCTTAACAGAGGTGCAGTCGAAGACACAAGACTTGAGGCCAAGGCCAAGGACACAAAAAAATCCGAGGCCAAGGACAACCCTTCCGAGGACAGATCCTCTCGAGACCAAGGAGATAGGCGCAAAAAAAGGTCTTAAATCTTTTTCAGGCCATCTCCAGTTGAGGAAAACAATAAAGGTCTTCCCAAATTTTCCGCGAGGTTTCTGGCGTTTTCCAGCAAAATTTCAACGGTTCAAAAAATAGTGCTGTCCTCGAGCCGAGGTCAGGGCAATTTTCGAAGACTTGAAGCTTCGAGGCCAAGGCCAAGAACTTGACCTTCGAGGCCAAGAATTTCAAAATGTGTCCTCGAGGCCAAGGACGTCCTCGAGGACTCCACCTCTGACAGTAGCGAAGCCAGAGGGGGGCGAAGGTGGGGGGGCTAGAGCCCCCCCCCCATTGGCCTGTCGACCAAAATGCAGAATAAGAAAAATACCACGTTTTTAGCACTTCTGGCACTGTTTTTTGCATTAGAATCGACTAAAAAAGGTTTAAAGCGTTTATTGAAATGTATATTCAGGAGGGGGGCTAATTTGTCAAAAATAAAACTACCAAATCAATGAAAACTTTGACCAATGGCCAAAAATAAGCAATCAAATTTGATCGCTAGCGTAAAAATGCTGAATATAGGTTTTGTAAAGAAATATACGGTACGAGATAAATTCAAAAATATGGGGGGGGGGCTATTCAATATTATTTAATTACCAGTAGCATCTTTTGAATATTTTTCCATTAGCCCCCGCCCCAATCATTTTTCTCCATAAAATATAGACGAAATAGATTACTCCGCGTGAGTTATATTGAATTATAGGATTTTATGATTTACCAGCAAGTAAACAAGGGAACTAAAAATTTACCATTAGCCACCTACCACATAGCCCATTCATGCAACTAGTTGAATGCACTGCCAATTGCTATGTTACGCTTTAAAAGCATTAGTTTTTATCAAAAAACCCCTAAAATTGAGTTATATTAGCAAAAAAACGCAAAATTTTCAAGCTCTTGGGGCAACACCCCCAGACCCTCGTGCCTCCAGTGGCTGGGGGCTTTGCCCACAGACTCCCGTGCCTACGGCAGCTGGGGTCTTCGCCCCCACACCCCCAAACACAGCCTCCCATTGCGAATTTCTGGCTATGCGCCTGACTTCTGATGTTTTATTTGATTGGAAATGTTTAGCACATTGGAATGGACTAAAAAGGATTTAATGCAATTTTTGAAACAATTACATAAAGAAGGGGGGCGCGCTAAATTGTCAAAAATTTAACTCACAAATCAGTAAAAACTTTAAAAATAGCCAAAACTAAGCAATCAAATTTGATCTCTTGTTGGAAACATGCTGATTAGAGGTTTGATTTTAAAATCTACAGTAGTAACTCAGGAATAGAGGGTGGGAGGGGGTGGCTATTCAGTATTACTTATTATACCAATCGATTGGACTCAAATATTGTTCCATTAGCCCTCCCCCTACCAATAATTTTTCTCTATTAATAATTACTCTTAAATATTTCTCCATAAATGGATTACTCTTTGTGAGTTTCATTGAACTATAAGATTTTATGATTTACGGTACCAGCTTGTAAATGAGATAACTGAAATTTTATCATTAGCCACCTCCCACATTGCCGTTCCCCAACATTTAATCATGTTTTGCAATGCAAACTTCTATGCCACATCCCAAAAGCAATAATTTTTATCGAAATAGGCCTAAAATTAAGTTATTTTTTGCAAAAAAATACTAAATCTTTGAGCGCTGTGGGCTCCGCCTTCAGACCCCCGTCTGTGATGCATTTGAGTTACACTTGTTTACTCAACACGTCTCCCAAACTGTGACATTTGCGCTTTTTAACTTTAGTTTAAGACGTTTTTCTTTAGCAAAATCCTGCTTAATTGCCAAACACAGGCTGCGGCTTTATCTTCCATTCTATTATATCTTAGCCCCAGAAAAAGTTTCTTTTGAAAATTTTTGATGAGGTCATTACATATAATTTGTGGTTTGGCTCCCCCCCCAAATTAAAAATCCTGGCTACGCTTATGTCTGGTAGGCTAAAAAATTGTGTTGTAGCGCAAAGGTGTAAAGAACGCTTTGTGTAGAAGTACTCGCTGTGGGATCTCTGAGGCAAACTTTTTTATGAAGAAGTATTGTTTGATAAAATAAAGCTGTTTTTTCAAATTACTTCTCTTTTGGCTTGTTTGACGTCATATTACATGTTTGTTCATTTTTTCAAGAATCTGACCCGGAACAGCGAAGTTAACGGCGATTTCAAGCACTATCTCGGAAAAAAATAGCAGAAAATTTATTAAAATCTGGCTGTTCTATTAAATTTACAAGATTGATTTCGTTCACACAAGGTGAACATCATCAGTTGTCAAGCAAAACTAAAAACAAACTACATCACTAACTCTTATTCAAATAGATATAGTTTGAAAAAGAAGAAGAAAGCTACATCACTAACTCTACAAGAAAAAAACTACATCACTAACTCTTATTCAAATAGAATCGTAGAATCATTTGAAAAATGATTCTATTTGAATAAGAGTTAGTGATGTAGTTTGTTTTTAGTTTTGATTGACAACTGATGATGTTCACCTTGTGTGAACGAAATCAATCTTGTAAATTTAATAGAACGGCCAGATTTTAATAAATTTTCTGCTATTTTATTGACGTCATACTTTGACGAAATGTGAAGGTAAGCATTTTTTTGAATCTTTGATGTGACTCGACAGAGTATTGAACTTCCCTAGACACAAGCCATCTCGTTAGCGTAGACTAAGATTTGCGGAAAACATTTATGTACGGATACAGTTGATAGGCTAAGCGTATTTCTTAACAAAAATGAGTAGGCCTATAAAATTAACGATTTTTAGCTTTATAACCTCAGTATTTCGTCAGCGGCGGCTGGGGACTGAGTCTGAAAGCCCCTGGCGGCTGGCGACTTCGCCCCGAATCCCCAGCAACAAAATTTAGTGCACTCGAATTAGCTTTGGAGTCCAAAGCAGTTTTTAAATTGTAGGGGGGACGCGGGGGAAGCGCACCCCCATCGATAGTTAGCATCCTCCCATCGAAATTTAGCGTCCCCCCATCGACATTCAGTGTCCCCCCCATCGAGATTTAAGCGCTGGTTGATCAGACGAAAAAGGGCCTGTCAACCCGAATAAATCCAACAAATTCCAGCTGAATTTAGTCCCAAATGTGGTGAACTTTTTTGTTTTTGGTTTTCACTTGATTTCGGAGACAAAAATTTTTCAATTTTCGGAGAAGACTTTTTTTTGGTCTTCACTCGATTTTGAGGACGGAAAGACATAATTTGCACTAAAGTACCTTCGCATTCCGAATGCGTTTGGTCGAGGCTGCAAAAGCGTCTCCCCACGCAAAATTTTACAGTTTAAGTACTGGTGCTAGGCAACTTGAAATTGTTCTGACCGTGGACTTTTACTGGTAGATTGGAAACTGACCGTTCTGTCTATTTTCTTCACAGTGCATTTGTTCTAGAATATGTCGATTCGTCCAATCAGCGTGACATTTTTCTTCACGGTTCACTCGTTTTACGAATATGTCCAGTCAAATCAGTCGAATACGCGTGACCGCAGAAAACCTTTGCAACAAAAGCAAACGTTTTTTCTTCAATCCTCTTCTTTTCTTTTTCCGCACGTCTGTTTCTAGTTTACGTAATGAAGAGTCAATGTTCTGAAAGTCCTAAAATATTTCAAGTTCACTGCTTAAATTGAAGCTTATTACCCAATTGATGATCAATCGCGCAAACTGGAACAACTGCTATTTGCTCCATTCCGCGCAGCAGATTACCTAGAGGAGTCGTTAATCCGCGAAACAAAAAGACTAGAAAAAATATCCTCCGCGCAACCTACGTTCTTTCCAAACTGGATCATACACAGATTGCACAGCTTCCGAAAACAAGAACACAGCTTATTCTCAACGACACCCCAGTAGTGTAACAGTACTGAGCACCCCTGTGCATATAGCCTATGCTAAACGGCTAAATCAGAAATCTAATGCTTCTCAAATTTGTTGATAACTTTAGGGTGGGCTGGGTGGCAACTGGATTTGATGACTGTACGTTCTTTTCCTTGTCTCCCAATCTTTTGCATTTATCATTATCTGTGATTTCATGGTGTGTTTAAAAATCTGGACTAAATATAAAATACCGTATCTACCAGTACAGTATGGTACCGGTATGGATACTTACAGACCTAGGCTACTGCATGATAAATCTGAATGAATTTAGTCTAGATCACAGGATAAGCTAATTAATACAATGATACTGATAGCCTAGTTTTAGCTTATTGTACATTAACAGTTTATTGGCGTATTCGAACAATAAGCTGAGAAACAGGTACCTAAGAAAATACGCTAAACAATGCTCTGCTACCCTTATAATAAATTGGAAACTCAGAAGTTCGAAGATACATTGCGCCGGATTTTTGCGCCAAGCATTACATAAAGTATCTGCGCCACACTGATGAAAGTAATGATAATAATAATAATGATACAGGTTTATCGACTTCAATTATACGTGGTGAAAGCAGGTCTTTCGCTCAGAAGTTACGTCATAAGTTATATACACAATAACACATAAGTCATGTAGGATAAAAAAAACAAGTGAAGTAAATTTGTACAGTTATCACTGAAAACGGAAATATCATCATCATCATCATCATATTTATTTATTTACCAAGTGACGTCATATCACAAGAAAAAAAACAGCAACTTCCTCTAGGTCTATCACCAAAGCATCGAAATATGCAATTCCTTTAAAATCAAACACACAAACTTGCAGAGTCAAAGCGATATTTAGTCACTTGGTGAGAAGACAGCGAAGGATCGAAAGGTCATCTAAGTCTACTGCCACCTCACCAAGTTAAGGTTAAAACAGCAGCTTCTAGATTTTCTCAGTCTGCTACTTTCTATGATAAAAAATTTTACGCAAAATTAAAACAAATTGTTGCAAAGATATGTACACTTTGTACAGTGTATACACAAAACTCTCAGTCAACATGTGAAGAAAATGCAAGACAACATTGTTCTAACTCTAAGCATACTAAAAAATAAAAAATACTGTTACTACAGATTGGATAGAAAATAAAATTAATAAAGTTCATAATGCTTATTTATGTTTTATAGAAATTAAAGTGGGCAATTGGAGTGAAAAAAAAATCCTGCTTGCTTTGTTTTGTATTGTTTGCCAATATGTCGTTAGTACTGGTACAATTTCCAATACCAGTATATATCAACCTCAGTCAATTACTGCAAAATTACTAATAATTCAAGGGCACATCAAAATGAGAGATGACGAATTGTATAATAATAATAATAATAATCTGTTTTATTTCAGACAACTACGGTCCATAAGTTTAAAGAAACAAAATAAGCAAAAACAAAGACAAGAGGCACATATGTACAAGTGACACGCTTATTTACAAATTACACCAGAAGAGTACGATTGTATTACTCGTAGTGCTTGGACAAACTGAAACTGTCCGAATTCATAAGAGACTTTATCCAATTATTAGGAGACTTCAAGCATCTCTGCACAAATCCATAAACATTTCTGCGAATTAGGGCTTGAAATGTTGGGATCTCTGCAGCTACGAGACCTTCATTGGCACTCATAAAACGGGGTATGCTATGCAAAATTCTGTAAGCATCATTGTAGCCAACAAATGTGTGATAGATGAATGCACCATCTCATGCTATTCAAGCAATAGAATAGGTTATTGTTGAACTCAAGCATAAATATGCAACTATGTTTCCTGTAATTACTACTGCATTGCTGATAGAAAGCTGTTATTCTAGCTTTTATCGGTTTCATAGGTTGATAAAAAATGAGCTTTAACAGCTTTTTTAAATCTGTAGAATGAAACTTCTTTTATACTGCTTGGAATTTCATTCCAAACTTAGTTCCTGCGAATGATAGAGACTTTTGCCCTAATCTTGTTCTAGTTCTTAGTTATTCATCTTAAATCATGTCAAGAAATTCGATCGTTGCATTTCAAAGTTTTGCACCAACCGAAGTGGTCGGGATGTTGTTAAGATATCATAACGAATTTACATTTTTACAAAATTTATATTAATGCTTGATGTTGAACAGCCTTTTGGTGTTTGCATTGAAGAAATTATAAGTTGCAAACCTTATGGTGCTAAATCGGTTCAAACGTCGGGAGAGTACTATGATGTCATAATGATGTTAACGACATTGCTTATTCCAAGTGTTACATATATCAGTTATTGATATTTACTTATACTGGTATCTAAAGGTTTCATTGCAGTTGAAGGTTTCATGTAGATTCGAAAAAGATAGAGATGCTATTATAGCATGATAGTGCATTTACGGTTTAACTAAATTCATACTAATTGATGCTCTTTCGATTAACAGCTATTTTAGTTACAAAATTGGACATGAAAAAATTGCTCGAATGTAGTCGTGATTCTATTATGACGTCATCATGTCGTTGGACAAGTTTGATAATTTCAAGCAATTTTAGATCGCAAGGTATTGATAAATGGTATCAAGATATTTCTTGTTGCTTAAAAGTTTCACATCAGTCGAAGTGATCGAGTCGCAAAATAAAAAAATTAAATTAAAAAAAAATGTCAATACATTGTGATATCACAATAGCATCTTGATCTCATCAACTTGATATATACTGGTAATTAACATCTTACTATAATTTAAGAACTTTAATTGCTCCAGAATCGCTTGAAAATAGCAAACTTGTTAAAAAGATTGTGACGTCATAATGGAGTAATGACTACTTCGAGCCGATTCACTACTTTAAAGTTTTTATAATAAATATCATAAAAACCTTCAGCAGTGCATGAATTAATCTACATTTAAGGTACCGGTAACCATAGATGTCCCATGAAGTCACAAAAAGCAACAAAATAAAACAAAGAAACTCTCATTGAGTTGTGACGTCACAATAACGTCTCGATCACTTTGGCTCGATGCACATCTTTCAGTAGCAACAATTTGATTTGTATAAATCTACATTCTACAATAGCACTGAAATCGCTTGAAATTAGCAAGTTTGTCAGATTATTATGACGTCATAATGAAATCCCGATTACTTCGAGCATGCTTCGCGCCGATACACTACTTTTAGGTTTGTGGTTTATTTCATTCTAAACGAAAACTAGCGAAAATCAAAATATAACGTTCGAAAATACTTTAGCGTCTCTAGTGTTGAAAAGATTGCATGTTCACTTTATATTGACTGGAAGCCACCGATTAAAAATAGTGGACAATGGAATAAATGAGAGTGAAATTACTGCATGTTCTCTAATCTCTAGCCTATACTATGCTGTTGCTATAGGACTCCAACAGTAGATAACGGTGCAAACAACAACATTCACATGATTATGCGTTTACTTGCCAGACTAGTACTATAACGACTATGGTTAAAGAGACACTGCTCAAAATCGGTTTCATTGAAGAAATGAGAACTAGTTGATCATCATCATCATCATCATAATATTTATTTATTTACCAAGTGACGTCATATCACAAGAAAAAAAACAGCAACTTTCTCTAGGTCTATCACCAAAGCATCGAAATATGCAATTCCTTTAAAATCAAACACACAAACTTGCAGAGTCAAAGCGATATTTAGTCACTTGGTGAGGAGACAGCGAAGGATCGAAAGGTCATCTAAGTCTACTGCCACCTCACCAAGTTAAGGTTAAAAAAAACAGTTTCTAGATTTTCTCAGTCTGCTACTTTCTATGATAAAAAATTTTACGCAAAATTAAAACAAATTGTTGCAAAGATATGTACACTTTGTACAGTGTATACACAAAACTCACAGTCACCATGTAAAGAAAATGCAAGGCAACATTAGAATTGTTCTAACTCTAAGCATACTAAAAAATAAAAAATACTGTAACTACAGATTGGATAGAAAATAAAATTAATAAAGTTCATAATGCTTATTTATGTTTTATAGAATTTAAAGTGGGCAATTGGAGTGAAAAAAAAACCTCCTTGCTTTGTTTTGTAGTGTTTGCCAATATGTCATTAGTACTGGTACAATTTCCAATACCAGTATATATCAACCTCAGTCAGCTATTGCAAAATTACTAATAATTCAAGGGCACATCAAAATGAGAGATGACGTATTGTAATAAATGTGTGATAGATGAATGCACCAAACTCATGCTATTCAAGCAATAGAAGAGGTTATTGTTGAACTCAAGCATAAATATGCAACAATGATTCCTGTAATTACTACTGCATTGCTGATAGAAAGCTGTTATTCCAGCTTTTATCGGTTTCATAGTTTGATAAAAAATATGTAAGTTGAGGTAATAAAGAGTTGAGGTAATAAAGAGCTGCTTTTGGAAACTCATGCTTATTGTGATGTCACAAACTGGTACGGAGTAAAACTGAGCAAATTGTATTTTTGCGAATAAAGAAAATTGGGGAAAAATATATGGGGCACTTCTCTATTACCTCAAGTGGTATTCGTTTCTTCAATAAAACCGATTTCGAGCAGTATCCCTTTGAACGAGGACTAAAGGCAAAACCAATGGGTGTAATTAAAGTTAGGCAAATCGTATTAGACTAGATTGGCTTTTTCTCCATCCTTTTTTATCCAGTCGTTCCAGAGATATTCTACTTCAAACACAACGTCGGGGCCTCTAACGTTATAAATTTTAATAGAGTTTATTGGCAACCCCTAAGTTGATAGCCTTTGCGTCGTTAGCGACGCCATCCTAGTAGTAACCTAAAGCAACGCCGCTATTCGGATACTACATTGAGTCATTTCGCTGCGCTCTAATCAGCTAGTTTGATCTTGACAGCAGAATAGATCCAAGCTGAAAAAAAGAGTAGACTGTACGGTAGCCTCGGTAATAAAAATGTTTAAGAACAAGCGAAAGTAATGCTAGTAGAGTTATTAGATCGAGTAGTACCGGGCCATTGTTTTCAACTTGGATGGAAAAGTTTAATTTTCGGTCACAAAAACTGTAAGCAAATACAAAAGGCCTACTCAAGTACTAGCAGTCACTTTATCAGGTATGAGTTTGTACTTTGAAGCCAAGTAATAAAAATCTTTTTGCTAAGCTAGGCTATAATTTAGTCTGAAATGTTTCTGACAGCTTGATTTTTACTGACATTGCTAGGCTAGCCAACAGTCTATTCTTTTTACAACTCAGATGTGTTAAGCTGACAAGCAAGGATGGCAGTACAGTACGATATGGTACGTAGGTACGGTACGCCTCAATTTTTTGCTAAGAAGTACGGTACGCTTTTTTTGTAATGGTACTGGTACGGTACGTTGGTACGCTGCTTGAATAAAAAATCCCAGACTTTTTGCACATTGCGCAGGCTTTTTGTATGCAGAGGCAAAAGACAGCTGAAGCTGACGCTAAATGTGTGAATTGAAATTGCTGATTTACAGGCTAATGATCTCCAAGACAGTTAAAGTCACGAGTAGTTAAAAGCAGTACTGTATTTAAATTGTAAAATTTTGCATGGGGGGACGACCATGGCCGTAGGAGCTCAAAATTATTTGGGGGGACACAGTGGCGGATCTAGAAAATTTTGGTGGGGGGGATTTTAAGCACAAAACCTCAAAAATTCGGATGTCTTCACCGAAATTGAGAGTGATTTTTCGACCGAAGGCAGAAATTCAAACTTTTTTCGCCCAAAATCAGGTGGTCTCCAAAAAAAAAAAAAAAAAAAAGGTCTTCACCAAAATTGAGAGTGATTTTTCGGCCGGGTTCGTTAGGTTTAGGTTGGTGGGGGGGGATGCATCCCTAACTGGAGCCGAATTATTCGAAATAGAGGCTGATTTTTCGGCCAAAATCGTTACTTTTAGGCTGGTGGGGGGGATGCATCCCCCCATCCCTCCCCCTAAATCCGCCACTGGGGGAGCACCAAACTTTTGCCCGAAAAATGACTTGATGCATTGTATTTCTCTGTCAAAATTGAGACGGATTTTTCTGTCCAAATTAAGGTGTTCTCCTAAAATTAAAAAAAAAGGTCTTCACTGAAATTTGAACGGTTTTCTGTCCAAATTGAGGTGTTCTCAAAAAAAAAAAAAGGTCTTCACTGAAATTTAAACGGTTTTTCTGTCCAAATTGAGGTGTTCTCCAAAAAAAAAAAGAAAGGTCTTCACTAAAATTGAGACGGTTTTTTGCCAGTGGTGTGCCCAAATAAACAGACTATTTGCCCAAATAAATAGACTATTTCCCCGAATTTTCAACGTTTTGAACCAAATGGGGGGCGACCGCCCACGGCTATGGGGGACGCTTTTGCAGCCTTGACCAAACGCGTTTGGCATGCGAAAGTACTTTAGTGGAGATTACGTAATTCCGTCGCCGAAATTGAATGAACACCAAAAAAAGGTCTTCGCCGAAAATTGAAGTGTTTTTTCGCCAAAATTAGGTGAAGAATGAGGTCTTTTTCGTCTGATCATCCAGCCCTCAAATCTCGATGGGGGGACACCTAAATGTCGATGGGGGGACGCTAAATCTCAATGGGGGGACGCGTCCCCCTACAATTTAAGTCGGCCTACTGGTTAAAAGCAAGGATGGCAGTACGGTACGGTACGTAAGTACGGACGGTACGCCTCAATTTTTGTCAAGAAGTACGGTACGCTGGTACGGTACGCTTTTTTTGTAATGATACTGCTACGGTACGTTGGTACGGTACGCTTCAAAAATTGAAATGAAGTACGGTACGCTGGTACGGTACGGTTCAAAGTGTGGGGTACGTAGTACGCAAATTCTGAACGTACCGTACTGCCATCCTTGCTGACAAGATCAAACAGATTAGTGTGCTGCGAAACGACTCAATGCAATAGCCTAATAGCGGCGTTGCTTTAGGTTACAATTGGGATGGCGTCGCTAATGACGCTAAGGCTATCAACGTTGGGGTTACCAATAAAAACTATTAAAATTTATAACATTAGAGGCCCCGACGTCGTGTTTGAAGTAGAATATTTCTGGAAAGGCTGGGCAAAAAGGATAGAGTCAACGCCAATTTAGTCTAGTACGATTCGCCTAACTTTACATACGCCCATTGATTTCGCCTTTAGTCCTTGTTTAACCCTATTTGTACTGGGTTATTTTTAAACCCTATTTGTACCGGGGGGGAGGAATTTTCTTCCCTATCTAAAAACTGTCTGGTAAGTGATAGAAGTAAGATTTTTTGATTGTTGAAGCTAGTTTTTGTTAAATTTTTAAAAATAAATATTTTGAGGTTGTGACGTCACGAAAACGAAGATGACGTTAAAGGCGGTGAATCATCCAGCCAATTCCGGTGGTTTACAATAGCTAAAATTCAACTATAATTTTTGATATTTTTTGTTTTGATGTTGGGGCTGTGTTTGCTAAGATATTCAACAAATACAAAAAGATGTCCCCTCGAAAAGTTTTTGGAAACTCTGAGTTTTGATCTTCCCGCCAAAACCACAGTTCTCTAAACTATTAGGCCTACTGTAATCTTATTAAACTATTAGGCCTAACTATCTCTAAACTATTAGGCCTAATAGTTTAGAGATAGTTAGGCCTAATTAGGCCTAAACTATTTAGAAATAAACTATCTCTAAACTATTAGGCCTACCACAGTTCTCTAAACCATTAGGCCTACTGTGGTTTTGGCGGGAAGAACAAAACTCAGAGTTTCCAAGACTTTTTTTGGGGGGACATCTTCATGTATTTGTTGAATATCTTTGCAAGCGCAGTCCCAAAATTAAAACAAAAAATATCAAAAATTATAGTTCAATTTAAGCTATTGTAAACCACTGGAATTGGCTAGATGATTCACCGCCTTTAAAAACCTGTAAATCCATATAACAGCATCCAAATGTGTCTAAATGTTGCGAAGTATTACTTTCAGCTTGGACTTTTGTTACTTCAAAGACATCTTTGATAAAGTCACCGCAGATGATGACGTCACATGCACGATGACGCCACGTGCACGATAACGTCACGTGCATAATGACGACATCTTTATTATACTGCGTTGATCATTGTTTGTAATTTTTTGTAACTGGGATACACCGTACTATATTTCACAAAATTTTAGAATACTGCAGTATTATTTTCATTATATCATTCAACAGCTGATGAAAATGAATATTTTTTTTTATGCAAACGCACTTTATTTTGAGAAACAACAAAAAAAGCAATAGTTTTGAATTATGACGTCATCAATGCCGTAATGATGATGCAATGCATTTATCAGTAAATAAAATATTTTATTCCAGCTAAAGATTAGCATCGATAATGAGTATGCAGTACAATAAATAGAATAAGGGCGTTGATAAGCATGCATTGTGACCAAAACTGTATGAAACTCTTTAGGTGCCTCTGACAAAGGCCAAAATGACGTCACTTCCGGGGGTCTGGCTGACCCCAAACTTTCTGAAAATGTGTTATTAAATTTGGTTCAAAGTCAGGGTGCATCAAAGCAAAACTTTTGTTTAGTTTAGGAGATATATTAAAATAACTAAGAGGGGGGCAAATTTGCCCCCCCCCCCGGTACAAATAGGGTTAAGCAACCGCTCGAGAAAATTGCTACCGGTTGCAACCTTACTCGAATGGTCGATGACGTCATATTTTGGTTGAATCGCGTCGCTTTGCGTTGCTTCGTATCCAGTGTAAGCGCACCTTTCAAGTTTTGTCTATTGTCAAAGTTGCAAGAACAAAACAATACAGTCCACTGGTCATGATCGGCTAATTGCAAAAACCTGGTTATTTTGTTACCATTGGCTACAAGAGTTCGTAATTATTTTATTTATGCGAGACTGACATTGTTCTTGATTTGTACTCAAATTTTAAGCAATTAATTGAGCTCCATGTGCTAATAAAATTGTTCTTATAAAAAAAGTAGTAACTTTATCGCAAACGGGACTTTGGTTACAAATTTACTCTTGTGCCCTGGCTAATTTTTTCTTCATCAGATTTTCGTCATGTGGTAGCGCTACAGAGCCGGGCACGAAATTACGAAATAAATTTCCTGTGTGAAGAATAATAATTCACAAACAGTAACTGTAGTTTCATTAGGTTAGAGTGGTTTATATAAAACGTGAAAATTTTAGATCTGCTCTCGACAAAAACAGCTGTTGAGTGTAAAGTTTCAGAAAGGTACGCGTCACACGAAACAATCATTAACGGTAAAAAGTTTTTG
>OZ014472.1:34426224-34581900 GCA_963965965.1 Trididemnum nubilum | reverse complement strand
CGGTAAAAAGTTTTTGTTAAGCAGTAATTCTTAATCTTATTGGACAAAATTTTGAAAAATTATACAGAGATGTTAGATAGATTTGCTTTTAGGGCAGTGTTGGACTAAAGACTAAATTTTTTGGGCAGTTTTTTGTCCAAATGTGATACAGTAAAATCTGCCAAAAATCAAATTCGTAAAACGTTTGGAAAAGGTTGATTTCAAGCCTGTTATTTAGTGCAGAACTCGAAAACTTGTCGCAATTTATCATCAAATTAGGCAAGATAACGCTATCAGGGACTGAAAGAGAAGCGGCGAGAAGAATGGCACTACACTTGCCCCCAAGGGTGCTGAAACCCGGGGGGAATATATCCCCCCAATATTTGACTGTATCCCCCCAAAAATTTGAGTATGGCCTACATCTGCATCCCCCCAATAATTTGACTCTGGCGTGCATCTGAGCACAGGTCTCCACTTGAATTCGGGGAAAAAAAGTGTTCCATCTTCGGTGAAGGTCTTTTTTTATTGGTCTTCACCTGAATTCCGGGAAAAAAGTTTTCCATTGTAGGTGAAAATCTTTTTTTTGCTCTTCACTTAATTTGCTCACCTGAAAAAAATCGTGTCGAAGTTCATCCCCAATGTTAAAAATAGGCAAAATTGGGGTAAAATTGCAAATTATCCTCCCAATGCTCAACAAAGATTTGCACCCTGCTAGCCCCCCTAGATTTTGGTGCTCAACTTTAAAGTATATTACCGTGTATAAAAGGGAATGACACAAAGCTTTTAAATTAAGAGTATGGTATTTCTTGGAGGTCCGTTTGTTTACCGTTGACGCATTTCTACCACAGCTAAAGAAAAACTAAAAAATCCAAGCCAAAAATGAAATATAGAAATGTGTTTAATGAATTTAAACAATTACACATTTTGCAAAATTGTTTTGGATATTTCACCATAAGTTTATAATTTTTCAGAAGTTTTTGAATGGGTCTACACTGAATGTAAAATCGTAAGCTCAGGAGCGTAGGCTATATGTAGTTTATCTTGACCAACTGGCAACTTGCATGCTGGTAAGGCAGTGCACCGGGCGTACCGAATTTCCGTTACTAAAACTACGCTCGTACGTATACGATTTTATTACACCCAGTGTAGAACGGGCCTAAAGTTGAACAATATATCGAATTATCAGCGTTATCGCGTCACCCCGATCGTAATCGAAATTTTGTGTTAGGCTGATTCTCTAATTCAAAAACTTCTGCATAACGGTTGAGTTTGAACAATGAACCAAAGAAGACCTTGTTCAATTCTCACTTTGGCAAAAAAGCTATTTTCTTTTGTGATAAAACCGCTTTCTCTGAGCTTTAAAAAGTAACGCTAGTCGTATAGCCTAAAATAAACAGGTAATAAAAATTGTAACATTAAAACTGCTTGATGTTTGATTTCAATCATATAGGCAATCATGAAATCGTGAAATCGGCACAGCAAACGTGTAATGCTAAACTGCGAGACATTAAAAAAATAACGAAAAAAGACCACGTACATCGTTTGCATTACTTCGCTATATTATGTAGAAAATATCGTTTAAATATTTTATTCACGTGCAAACGGTAATTTCAGTGAAATTGTACTGTTCTGTAACAAGACTTCTGGCGTAAAAACGTAGCGGTAATTGTACCTTTGCAAATGAAAACAACATGAATTTGCAACAATTTGCAAGAAGCTGAGCTAGTGTAAGCTTAACGAGAGCAATGGACCCATAGAAACAACGTGAAGCTAAGTGGGGTCACAAATGAGATTGTGCAAGCTATCCAAATTCAAATTGTCGGCAGAGAGAGCTTGACGGAGAGGGTAAAGGCTGGGTTCAACGCCCCACTCTGCTCATGTTGTTACTTCCTTGGATAAGACGCTTTGCTGTGTTTATCTCTCCTTAGTGGCTTCAAATACGTAGCAAGTATAGTGGACAAGAATTCGAAGCAATCAGAAACATTGGATATTTGGATTACAAGAAACTCTAAAGCGGGTGCGGATTCCTCCTAAAACAAAGTACGGTGGTCATCGCAATGAAAAGAATGCGGATCGTCCAATGCAGTAGCTAGCGTCTGACACAGCTTTGCGATGACAGGATGATGTATATGCTCTACAACAACAATTTTGGCATAAAACACAAAGCCAAAACGACTGGAAATATAACTTGACGTTTCTTGAAAGTACTTCTTACATTGTCAAATATTCTTCTTACATTAATTCATTACTTTTGACAATGTGAGAAGTAGTTTCATGAAACTTCAAGTTATGTTTCCAGTTGTTTGGGCTTTGCGTTTTATGTTAAAATTTCGATGTTCGGAACATTATGCTCCGAAACAATTTTGGCTTTCTCGGTTCTTTAGATTTTTTAACCTAAAGTGCTGTGATATTTTGTTTAGATTAAAACAGGGGTCGGCAATCTTTTGAACTAGTGGGCCACATCCAGTCCAAACAAGGTTTCAGCGGGCCGCCACCCAGAGGCGTTGCTAGGAATGGTGGCACCCGGGGCGGGATTACGTGGTGTCACCCTTTTTCGGTCCAAAAATAGGTTAAAACCAAAAAAAAATGGTCTTCACCGTAAAATTACTGGATTATTCGTCCAAATGAGGTTGGAGACCAAATCAAATGAAAAAACTAGGTCTTCACCACAAATTAGAGAGTTATGGTTTCACATCATAGAATGGTGTCACTCCAAACTGGTGTCACCCGGGGCCGGCTGCCCCCCCTCCTAGCGACGCCACTGCCGCCACCATTCAAGCGGACCAAAAAAGAAAGGTCTTCGCCAAAAATTCAGGCCTTTTTTCCGCCAAATTGATGGCGAAGACCGAAAAAAAATCTTTCGCCAGAAATTTAGACCTTTTTTCGGCCGAATTGATGACGAAGGCAAGGAAAAAAAAGGTGTTCGCTTGGAGATGAGGATCGTTTCGGCGGTTTGTTTGTGCATATCTATCATTGAAAAAGAAAAAAGGTCGCGGGCTGGGTGACAATAAAAGGTCGCGGGCCGGATAAAACTCCTTGGCGAGCGGATCCGGCCCGTAGGTTGCCGACCCTTGGATTAGAACATGGATTAAGAATAACTTGTGAAGGAGTTTCGAAAAAAAACAATGTTATAACATTGGTCGATATTCGTCGAATGTTGCAACGGTTATAATATTTTGCGTAAAATTTCAAGGTGATTGTTTTCAAGTTTTGTCTGTGTTGATGAATCGTCCAGACTTACGCAAAGAAATTCGTCATGGATAGTTCAGCAGCGCCTAAAGGTAAATACATCACAATGCTAAGTTTGACGTCACATTGAAGAATGTGTACTTTTCGACTATGAAAATACCAAAGTGTTGCCGCCCCTCATCAGTTAGTTATGTTTGACAAGTCTGAAGTTTTAGTCTCAGTAGAAACTTAGAAAATTTAAAAAGAATTTAAGCTTCTTTTGATTTTTAAACGAAGCTCGGAGACAGATAAGCAAGCAAAGGTTTTATTTTCAGTTCTGCCGAGCTCTTCCTATTCTTTGGAGACGTTAAATTATTCATTACGTTGACAACAAAAGGTATGGCGAAGTCGTCAACTTGTTTCTATTGTGGTCAAGATAATGACATTTCTACAATTCACAATATGCATTTAATTTTAAAGTTAGCAAATTAAGACTGCATTTTCAGCATGTTATCTTTCCAAAATAACAATTAAAGAAAAGTGATTTAAGGAGAGAAGTTAATTAAAATTAACTTAATTTGCCACCCAGGGATCTGTTAGAAGAATTGCCGCTTAAGGTATAGCGCCAATATCGTGTGTTGTGCGAAGATGTTGTTAAAGGGGGTGAAGCATCCAGCCCATTCCGGTAGTTTACAATAACTAAAATCAAAATATAGTTTTGAAATTTTTTTCTCATTTTGGGGCTGCGGTTACAAAGATATCCAGCAAGCACAAACAGATATCCTGCTAAAAAGTTTTGGAAATCCTGAGTTTATTCTCCCAGCTTGAGTTTGAAGAAAAAGGGAGAAGTTTACCCAAATTGGATAGATGTTATGATGTTACTGGAAGCGTAAATATTATTCAGTCTCTCTTTTCCCCCGAAAGTTGAGGCTGAGAAAATAGATTCAGTGTTTCCAAAAACTTTGTAGGGGGATATCTCTTTGTGTTGTTGAATATCTTTGCAACCGCAGCTTCAAAATAAGAAGAAAAAATTTCAAAAATTACATTTCAATTTCAGCTTTTATTATAACCATCGGAATTGGCTGGATGCTTCATCCTCTCTAAATGTATTTAGCGGCTGGATCAAAAAGTGATTATTTTGAGGCACGAACGATAATCAAATTGCGAACCCACAAACTGAAAATTATCATTGGCCTGAAACGGTATAATGCAACGCTTTCTGTGATTTACGACGTCGTAAGTTTTGTTTGTTTTTAAAAGTTCAACACATCTCAAGCTAGCAGTACGTGGCATTATGTGAGCTAGTGCTGTTGGGGCTCAATTCTTTGGCCCTTCTTCGCAAGAAGCTATGTAGAAAAAGCAAAGAAAAGCGAAAATGATGTACACGACTTGACTAATACTGTAGCACTATGCAGCGAAGATCTTGATTTTTGATTGATATAACTTTAGCGTTATGTTTTTTTCTAGTTTCGTACACTGCGGTTTGGTTTCTGCTATCGATAGTGATAGTGACCTTTTTCTTGATCATTTTTTACATGTTCTTTACCAAAAAAGCCTGCTTCAAAACCTGTAGAGGTTGCGACGCTATCCTTGAACCAGAAGCTGACATGGCAAAGAAAAGCATTGGTGAGTGTTGTTTGTTGGTGATGATTCTACGACAGCAACTGATATTGTTGGTTTATTTCTAACTTGGTTGTAAGAAAAATTAGTCTTTTGGAAACGTTTCCCAACAAAAACGTAAACATGAAGCAAAAGTCAACATCGACAATGCTAAAAAAACATGCACTATCCAACATCGATGAATGATTTAATCTCATTTATAATTCATGCCTTGACCTCAATGACAAAAGCACCGTTTCGCTGATTTTGCAGTACCAAGAGAGCAATTGTGTAATAAGCCGGTTATATTTGTAAACTACACTAAAGCAATAACAATCGATCCGGCATATTCATTCAATTACCATCGGGCCATGAATTGTCTTGGATTAATGATAAAATGTCAATGACTGCGATTGATAAATAATGGAATTGGGATCAATAGTGATAGCGAACTCAAGTCGACGACCACATATAGTTTTATGGGTGGAGCGTCTACAACTGAAACGGTGGACTGGCGTTCGTTTCCTCGTTCGATCTAAGGTTTTTGGAAATGTTATTTTGTGTTTTTCTACTTGGCATTCAGTCTCAACAGAAACAGTGCGGACTGCAGAGCATTCATGATACACAGTGAGCAGTAAACAGGTGGCTGCTTCCCTAAAACCGTTAGATCATTGAGTTTGCTGTTCTCTGGCCAATGTAAAATGGCATACAATTTGGTCAATTACAGACTGCTTTCATTCAAAGCTAAATTTTGATCCAATTTTAGCAAAATCTTACGATGATTCGGATTCGGATTCTTCTTCCGACAGTGATGAAGAAACCTTCCGAAATTTCCAAAAAGCAATTCATCGTTCCAACGGATCTCTGCGGAGAGTATCACAAGCAGCTCCCGGGACAAGTCAAGTTCAAGGTAGAAACTTGATTTTTCGGATTTGTGGTGATTTTTGAAGTTTAGGGTTTTCGATGTTCTAATTTTTAATGGTGTTAGCTGCGATTATAGTCAAGAAGTTATTGCGTTTCAACGTTTGTTACTGTGATGGGGTCACTCTAATATTCAATATTTAACTAATCCGATTTCTCACTTTAAAGGCGAGCGCGACAACGACTTGATCTCTCAGTATATGCTGTTTTAATTCTGGTACTGATATCGCTCTTTTTTGTTATTAATTTTTGATGTAAAGCTTGCCCGAAAAGCCTAGCGTGTTGCATTCGTGACATGATCATTCAGCCTTGGTTTGTTTGCTTAAAAGTGGAAGGGGAATTTTGACTTAGAAAACCGAAAGTTTTTTCGATGCCCCAGACCTTGTAATTACTTTGTATGTGATTTATTTTTCTTAATATGTGCACTGTCGAATAAATTGTCACTACTACATTTTGCAACGTATGCGTTTTGACTTTGGATTATTTGCTAAAATTTGGCATTTGGATGTTTTAGAAAAGTACAGCAGAAAAGTATCGTTATCTGAAATATCTACCGATGATGAAGCTCTCATTGACCTTGAAAAAGAACGAGATGTCAAAGGATCACAGGTACTTTTCTTTATGAAGAAACTGACTAAGTTTCTGTATCGGTAACTACACTTCATTTTTATTGAACCGGTAAATTTTGGGTCGAGGCAAGCTATTCTTAAATTTTTGCAAATTTTCAGCCTCATTTGGTCTTAATTTGAGCTTAATTTTATAGGAAAATAAAGTGACGCAAATCAATTCTTGCTTGGTTAAAAAAAATAGTGTTTTTTATAGATCATGATTATTGTTGAGCAAATCAACAATGGCAATGTAGAAACGGTTCTTCAAAACTTTGTAGATTACTGTACTTACAAAAGCATAATTGTTCTAGTCCGAGCTCTTAATTATTATTTGTGATGAGTTTGGCATTGCTCTTAATTTGGCCTTAAATTTTGAGCAAAAATGAGCCTCGTGTTCTTATAAAATTGTTTTTATGAAAAAAGCGTACTGTACAACTGATTCCTGTTGATGTTTGTTGCTGTTGTTCATCTGCTTACAGACAGTATTGCCAGCGAAGGCACTTCAAAATATCAGATTTTAATTTTGCTGGATGCATGAAATTTTTAATCAAGAAACGTCAGATTTTTGCCTGTTGTTTATTTAAATACTCATATATATTTGGTTTTCTGCAAATCGACAGATAAAAAAGTTCTGTCTGTCTGCCAAATTTTAGTGTAGACCAAAAATAACGCCGTTAAACGCTTTTGAATGATATGGGGTTTCCAACAAAACACCTCAAAGCAAGAAAATTGCATCAGATTTTCTTCCTTTTTTCTCTTCCTGTTAAAAATCAAACAATTTTATCAGAAATAACTTTATCAAAAACATTCGGCCTGGAAAATGTAAATGTAATACGTGTCCCTGCTGGGAGCACCTTTCTGCAGGGCTTACCATAGCTTACATTTATTAGTGCATTAAGCTGTTTTTTCATGCAGCGTATAGTAAGCTACTCAATGTCAACTCATTTTAGGTTAATTAATTGCGTATATTTTTTTGCGTTAGTTAATTGCAGATACATATTGAGCTGAGTTTAGTGCCTTTATACTTGAATACAGAGCACAAAGCAGGGTTTGTCTTTCAACTAACGCATTTTTTAAAGGCACAAAGAGAACGGCAACCATCTAGTTTTGGTCTTTCTCGTAGCACAAGTCCTGATGATCCCGATTGGGCGGTCGAAGGAGAAAGCGTGTACAGCAAAGACGAAACTTCCTCCATGATGGAAGTAGGTGAAAATAATGTTTTTGCAATGCCAGAGTCAGAAAATAAATTTTAAATAAAAAGACAAACAAACTTGAAATGCATTTTCAACCCCGACAGTTTAATGATTCCGCTTTCGCATACGGTGTCGCATCAGAATGATAGTCCATGCAGGTACTGCGTCAGGCTCGACTTGATGGTATCGGTACCATCTAGGCTGCATGGCGGTCGCAGGATTGAACATTGATCCACGATATGCTGCGCGGTTTGTATCAATCCACAATTCCACATGCGCAAGTGTTCGAATTGGCGAACCCCATTTTCAGCGAATTGGAGGCAAAACGACCAGCTCCGGTACGATGGCGATTAAGTTGATCTAAGCTTTTCTGGAAAGGTTGTGGCCTGGAGATGTTCAATGATTGACTTGCATAGCATCAACCATTTATCTTTCGGAATTTATTTTTACACGTACGGTAGGCTTATGCGCTCTTGCTGGTAGTTCAAATATGTTATTTTGCACTTACAGAATGCAATGAAATTATAATATGTTTGAAGTAGCAACATAAATGTTAAGCTGGTTTTTGTGCGGCCGCCCTTGTTTGCTCAATAGAAAAATATGCCACAATCCGGGTTTTAAATCGAATTTTTGTCTTTGTCTTTGTCATGTACCTAACCTTTTGGAACCGTTTTACGAGAGCGTTGAAATTCGATTTGACTCAAATTTAAATCTACAAAATTACGAAATAATGATTTTATTTCCATTTAAAGGGTTCAAAGGGGAATTCAGGCGTCAGGTCAAAATTTTGCTATTGACCAAAATATTGAGAAAAGCCTACAATGCATTCTCACCAAATTTGAGCTTTTTACGTCTTCCCGTTTTCAAGTTTAACATTAACAAGTTTCCTCTCACTTGGGTGTAGCCATTTTGTCAAAATTATGATAGAACATTAACTTTTGGAAAGCTGACCAACATTTAACTCAAGAGCAACTAACTTACAATTCTGGTCCTTTAATTTGTCTTGGCAACAACAACGCTGCTGCAAAACACTTGAGAAGTAGCCACGCAGTGACACTTTGAAAATTTTTATTCTTATTAGTATCCCTAGCAATATTTCTAAGGTGAAAAAGCCTTTCTAAGGGAAAATCTAATTTGCTATATCTCGGAGACGGAAGGTCCTGGAAAGGTAAAATTTCCTGATGTTGGTCTTTAGATCTGCCAAAATTTTTGCGAGAAAACCAAGCAAAAAGACATCTGAAATGCCCTTTTAAATTCAGGTTTTAGATTATCAGGTTCTTCCTAATCCTAACCCGGAAATTCTGGTAAGATATCGCTTTTAATTTTTTGTTTAATTTTAAATTGAGGCAGAGCCAGGCCCAGCGCCACGGGGGAGCATTCCAGGGCCGTGCCCCCAAAATGACTGCTTGTGCCCCCCGAAACGAAAATTGTGGCCCCCAAGCGAGGACTGTGCCCCGAAGAAATTAACAGGCTCGGGGCTACTGGAGTGCAAATCGAGGCCCAATTTGGTGTTTGCCAGCGGTATTTTCGTAATTTTTGTGGACTGACACCGGATTTCATGACATTTTTGGAATGAAGACTTTTTTTTTCGGAGATCACCTGTTTTCGACCGGAAAATCCCTCTGAATTTCAGTGAAGACCTTTTTTTGTTTGAGATTACCTGTTTTCGGCCGGAAAAACTGTTTGAATATCTGTCTACGGCCGGAAAACCCCTCTGAATTTCAGTGAAGACCTTTTTTTTGGGGGGGGGGAGATCACTTGTTTTCGGCCGGAAAAGCCGTTTGAATTTCTGATTTTGGCTGGAAAATCCCTCTGAATGTTTGGTCTTCACCTTGTTCATTTGATCCAGACTGGGATAAATTTCTCGTGCCCCCGTGCCCCTCTCGAATTCACATAAATAAACTTCTCGTGCCCCCCCAAAATTTATTTCTGCCCCCCCCAGTCACGCTATCCTGGCGCCGGGCCTAGGCAGAGCCAAGCGGTAATTCGCTTTCTGATACGGATTGTTTTCAATTACCTCATGTTAAAATTGAGTTATCGATATTTTTACAGGTAGACGAAGTCGCGGCAGCGATTCGGGCGAAGCCAGTTGAGCAGCGCGAAGACGAAGCGAGTTTTGAAGAAGCTCTTCCGATTTCCTTCTGTGGAACTCTCGATGTTGCTCTGCAGTATTTCCTAACAGAAAAGAAACTTCAGATATCGATATTACACGCTAAAGATCTTCCATCCAAAGACAGAGGTGGAGCCAGTATAATACAGGTAGATAAATATTAAAAATAAATAGTGCTAGATTTTGGTATAGGTATAGCTTTCAATTTTTGTCGTAGTATTTCCAAAATGCCATATTCACATGCCATATTACGCCTATATGTCATGAAAGTGCCCCTGTTAGTAAGAACTATGAAATACTATTGTTGTCTATACAAAATTTTTCTCACTTCTAACTGTAGTAACAGTATAATCGTGTTAGTGTTACAAAATTTCAAAAAACGTAATAGCTACTTAGTGGAATTACAATGTACCGATTTTAAAAACAAAAAATCTAATTTTGTTTTTCTTTATTCTATTATATTTTAGGTCCATGCTGTTGTGTTACCTGCAAAGAGAAAGCGTTACAAGACAAAAGTTCAACACATCAATTCCCCATACTTCGGCGAAACCTTTAAAATTTCACAAATATCTCCTGAGGACTTACGAGGAACTGGGCTAAGATTTCGCCTGTACGGAATAGGAAAAGTAAGCGCATGATTTAATTTTTAAATCACAAAGCTACAGTAAATATTTTAATGATTTTTCGTCACGTAGTATTTCAAGTGCATTGATTTTCTAGGTCTCAGCAAAGGCCACATTAGAAGATAATGGCTTCAAATGGTATTCTGTTTGGTATATTGGCATGTAAATATTGCGGTTACATCAGATCATGAAATAAGCAGCATATTATTAGAGGGCTGTGCGCAGCGCCGGAGGCCTTTACTTGAAAGCAAAAATATGTGATTAAGGGAGCTGTGAATATATGTTGTAATTTAAACGATATAATTACAGCAAATAATCTTTACTGGCTTTGTCCTGCTTGTTGTATTAGGCTTATTCTGTACTTAAATTGTAAAATTTTGCATGGGGGGACGCTTTTGCAGCCTTGACCAAACGTATTTGGCATGCGAAAGTACTTTAGTGGAAGTTATGTAATTCCGTCGCCAAAAATCAAGATCAAAAAAAGGTCTTCTCCGAAAATTGGGACTATATTCGGCCGGAACTTGAAGGATTTATTCTTGCTGGCTGGCTCTTTTCGTCTGATCATCTCAAATGTCGTTGGGGGGACGCTAAATCTCGATGGGGGGACGCTAACTCTCGATGGGCGTCCCCCCTACAATTTAAGTACTGAGCTTATTGTATTAGACTATTTGTATAGGGTAATTTTTGACGCATACCATTCTACAATGATCGAGACACGAGAGCTAACTTCCGTCAAAAAATAAATTTCGGCTAAAATTTGTGGTTTGAGATTTTTCTGGCGCACAAACGTGAAGATTTTTTCTTTCGATACCACAGATCTTTGAAATCACAAACTCGGTCAAGAGCCTACTGTGCAGTGGCGTAGTCAGGGGTTTGTGATGGGCAGGGGCGCCGAGAGCCAAGGGTAGGCCCGGGGACTGCTCAAATATTACGCATCTCTGGTTTTGTGCAGTCCAAAACAAGCTAGGAAAATGGCACAATTTTTTTCGGATTTTCAAGTGATCTCCAAAAAAAAGTCTTCGATCTTCCATTTCCATGAGAGGGCCCAATGGGCTTCATAGGGCCCTCTCATGGGTCCCCTAAAACCCATGGGTCCCCTGATGGACCCCCTAAAATCATAGTTGGGCACAAGTCCGTTAATCGTTAATCCGTTAATAACGAAGCTAACTTTTTCATTAACTCGTTAATCCGTTAAAAAGTTTTTTCATGTTAACGGACTAAATTAACTTCCGTTAAGTTCTGTTAACGGACTAAAGTAAATTCCGTTAAGTTCTGTTAACTTCCGTTAAGGTTTTTATCGTTAATATCTTGCAGCATTCATTCATCGTACCAATACAAACCAGTTTGCACTGGTAACACTTGTTGCGTATTAGCACGAGTTTTATGGAAGAAAGCGAAGAAAAGAGCTCTTTTTTGAGGCAAATAATAACCTGCAGCCTCATAGGTCTATTAATTATTGTTGTTCACAATTTCCAAAGATTTTCGGATTGCAGCTTCGCTAGTGCATTTAAACTTATTTTTATCGTGAAATTATATTAGACTGTAAAATGTAACTTCCAAAACACAAAAAGACCACCATAGCAATAAATATTTCCTTACAATCAGCTCAACAGCCTCAATACGTATTCTAGAAGCGAGTGAATAAAAAGAAATGTAAATTACACGCAAAATGTTAACGGATTAACGGACTTTATTTACTTCCGTTAATTAAAGCTGAAAATAACGGATTAACGTTAACGGAGGTGTGAAGTTTGTTAACGGATTAGCGGTTAACGAAGCTAACGTTTTGCATTAACTTGCCCATCTATGCCTAAAATCCATGAGCCCCGGGGTCATTGTCCCCCCTATCCCCTTCTCGGAGGTCCTGGTGATGGGGGAACCTTTCTTCCAAAATTAACGCGAAAACCAAAGCAAAGGTCTTCACCGCAGAAACCGTAGTCTTGGCACATTAATCACAACCGATCAGTGGTCGAGTGGATAGAGCGTCTGCTACTGAAGCGGTAGACTCGGATTCGATTCCCAGTCGGGTCAAAGCAAAGACTATAAAAATTGGTATTCACAGCTTCCCTACTTGACGTTTAGCAATTAAAGGGACAGTGTAAAGCCTACGCCGTGTGTGAAATGCAGGTGGGTAGGTGGCAGCTTGACTCAAAGACCGAAAGATCCCTTCGCTGTCTCCTAGCCAAGGCAACTTCGTGAATAAACTGTAATTACATTTACAATTGGCCTTGTGTTCATTTACAATCGGATTTGGGATAAAAACTAAAGAAAGGTCTTCAGCCCACAGCGCTGCAGCTTACGCCGTTTTCAGGTTAAATTCGTCAGTACCGCATGCGTTGTTTGGCGATCTGTTTCCAAAGACTGGGGTGCATCGCTGATTTTCAGTAATTAAACACTAAGAATATATGGTTTATTCATACCAAATGATGGAGACATTGCATGCCCTCCCCCTGCCTACGCTTGCTGCTATTGTACGCTACGAAATTTTTCTGACAGGTACGCGACCGTTTGATTGGTGAAGCGACTGTTCGTCTGGACGAGTTAAATCTGATCCGAGATCCGCAGCTCACAGTTACTTTGCAACTTGAGCCGAGAACTGATGTAAACGTGAGTTGATTTGGGAACAGCTGAGCCAATAACCATTCTACAAATTACAATATACCGAAAAAATACCAACACCAGAATGCTGCAACGGTGGGCCTGCAGATTGCTATTTTGGATGACCGTAAATAAGATTTAGGCCTACGTTGTATTTTGCAGGGACCTAGCCAGCTAGTCAGCAAACAGGCAATGCCAAAACCAGGGGGACCAAAAACTAAAAGAAAAATAAACTTGAGTTAAAGCTTTCAAGAAAACAACTCTGACATAACGAAACATAGTACTTAGTTGTGAAAATTTGTTTTTAGCTGTTTGATGGCCTAAAAAGTACACTATCACTACCGGTTTCTCTATATGGGCTAATATAGGTTGACATTTGCTTAAATTACAGTATTAAAGCTCAGAGGCAAGGGAAAAAGTAAAAGATTCTACTGTAGAATTAGAATTATGTTATTTTAAGCGTATTATCAGTATGCCAGAACATCTATAAATACTTGATTACTCTGAGTCTCTGACCAACATAATATGCGTTTGCAGATACCGTGTTTCCCCGATAATAAGACCTACCCGCAAAATAAGACCTAGCGTGATTTTTGAGGATGATTTTAATGTAAGCCCTACCTTTAAAATAAGCCCTAGTTGAGAGCGGCAGAAAGACGAAAGAGTCAAACATTCTTTTTTTATATTTATTCAAACTGCTTTAATGCGGTGTATGCCATCCTTTTCAAAAAATCTTTTTTTGGCGAGCAAAAATAAGTTTCCAAAACTGAGCGAAAACTCCGCTGCAATTTTGGAAACTGATGACTTGCAAGACATTCCAGAGGATGATGATATGATTGTTCTTGAATAAATTGTTGTTATGAGTTTCTGAATAAAAAGCATGTTAATGGCAAGTAAATGTAGATCTTTTTTCGTAATTTCTGTTTATTTAAAATCTCGTAATTTTTACTTTGTAACTTCATTTTTTGATATATCAAAATAATACATCCCCCGAAAATAAGCCCTAGTGCCATATTTTGGAGTAAAAATCAATATAAGCCCTGTCTTATTTTCGGGGAAACACGGTAGTGCTGCTATAAATATCATCTGACTTTTAATGGAAATTAAATTTTCACACTTGTACTCATTTATACAGAGAGGAGAACCCGGTATGGGATCTGTTCAAGAGTTAGACGTGTCAGCAGCGAGCACTCTTGCACATGGAGGAAGCCTTCCCGAATTATTATTATCACTTTCCTACAACGAAATGACGGGCAGGTTGATGGTGGAGGTTGTAAAAGGTTCACACTTCAAAAACATGACAATGACAAAACCGCCCGGTATTTTTGATTTGAATTTTGAGTTCGAAAAAGGATTTTTTGCAATCGAGTTTTACCGATAGAAGAACCTTTACGAACTTTTCACAGAACAGAAATTGATTGCTTATGCTGGGCCTAAAGGTGTTTTATGCAGTGAAACACCTTCAATTTTCAAAAATAGCAAAATATTTAGCCTTTCGTTTGCACATGCTCTTTTCTGGCACCGACTTTCAATTCTGGAAAAACAAAGAAAAAAAAGCAACCCAGAACAATTAAGCTTGCACTCTTTCTTTTTATAAGACCCAGTAAAGTTTGAGTGGAGGCTGACTGTTCTTAATTTTTTGCAAATTTTTAGCCTAATTCGTTCTTAAATTTTAAGGAAGCATCGATTTCAATTTTAGCGAGCACGTTCGAAAAACTTGCATGCTCAGCATGTCAGCCTCAGCAAATGCTTTTTTTGCAGCTTTTGCAGCGTCGTAAAATTGCAAAAGCTAAAAAGTGTCCTTTTTTCAATTTCAGCGACGGCCAAAACTTTTCTCAGTAACCTGCGGCGTGCGTAACAGAAACTCTAATCTCGAAATCGTTGCTATTTTGCTTACAAAAACAAGTAAATCACTATAATTTCATTGTTTTGAATCAGTACAAAATTCAGTTTTTTAGGCTTAAAATATTTTTGTTCTTAATTTTATTTTTGCTGCTGAGGCTGGCATTGTTCATATTTTGTTCTTAAATTTTGAGCAAAAGTGAACCCAGTGAAATTATTGTACTTAAAAAACAAAGTAATGTTACTTGACGTCTGAATTAGCAAAGTAAATTACATGATGGCGTCGCCTTCTCTGTTAGTACTGTATAGTCGGGAAAACACCGTATAGACAGCTGACTTACAGTACAGTTATAGATGAGTCGTTGAAAATAAATGGCTGACAATTAAATAAATTTTTAACGTGATATACAGAGCGTCGTTTTTCCGGTTCCCACCATAGTCACTAAATGTTCCCACGTCGTAAATGTGTCAAGTTTTGAATGATTATAATCAATATGATCGCTTGTGTGATTTCTCTCATGGCTCAAGAAGTTAAGATACATCCAATTGTTGCAGTAAAGCTCGTGAGTTGTTGCAGTAAAGCCCTTGTTGCTAATCTCATCTTTATTTGAAAGATAACGCTTGAATTCATAAAAGTCTGGAAGCTTTAAATTTCACGTATATTTACGCAATTTTTGTCTCTTGATAATTTTTGAAATTAGCTAAAGCAATCGTTTTACTTGCAGATACATTTGTCAAATTAGTCCTTCTCAATTCCGCTTGCCAAGAAATGGCCCAAAGCAAAACCACGATGAGACGATCCCAACCTAATCCTGTTTTTAAAGAAACTTTTTACTTTCAGGTAAAGCATTTTACTACCGGTATTAATATTTTTTTGTTTGATAAGATTCAGACAAGGTACTCATACTAAATAAACATAATCAAGGTAGAAGGGGTGAAATAGCCATTTTTATTGCGTTATGATGTTGATGGCATGGCTGTTGCAGATTGCCTGCATGTAACACTTAGTCGAAATTTCAGCTTTTCTCTTTTTGCTTGAAGTATTGGGACAGCAGACGCTTCATGACGCTTAGTGTGCGCCAAGTTTACCGACTTCTGAGCATGCTACGATTTCATTGCGTTTTGCTGCTTAAGGGGGATGATGTTGTGGTCGCTGTCTTCGATCCAGTTGCAGATGCGTCTTATGCGCTAAAGAAACGCCTATAATTCTTGATCCGCTGTGGTCATGGGCGTGGGGAGGGGGTATAGGCGTAGCCAGGGGGCCCGGGCCCCCCCCAATCAAAATTCCACTAACGACAAAAAGTTATGACAACATAGCCTGGCGATGTTTAGTTGCAGTTTTTTTTCAGTAATTACGAAAAATCACTCTCAATTTCGGTGAAGACCTTTTTTTTTTTTTTTTTTTGGAGACCACCTGATTTTGGGCGGAAAAAACGTTCGAATTTCTGATTTCGGCCGAAAAATCACTCTCAATTTCGGTGAAGACATCCGAATTTTTGAGGGTTTGTGCTTAAAATCCCCCCCCACCAAAATTTTCTAGATCCGCCACTGGTATGGGCCCCCCCAATCAAAAATCCTGGCTACGCCTATGGGAGGGGGATGCCCCCCCTGGATCTTCACACACTCTCCTAAACCTATCAAATTTCAAAAATTCTTCCGTTTTTAGTGGTTAATACTGGCTCTATTCTTATTGCGCTCCCTCCCCCACCCCTAAAAATTTTTCTGCCGACGTCCGTGGTAGTGGTTCTTTTGTTTATAGTGATTAAAATTCACAGCCCCTTCTAACCCGCGACGATTCAGCTTGCTATTCATCACAGAGTTGAAACGGGCCGACTGGTTCTGGCCCGAACCCGAAAACTAATTTGAAGCCCAAATCATACCCGAAAAAAACCGAAAATTAAGTTAAGTCTGAAAAACGTAAGCGTTATTGCCAAGTTATTTTGAATATACTTTTGTGCACCTAAGACAAAAAGCATGTCTCAGGCCCAAAATTTTGTCAACTTTAGGCTCAAACCCAAACCCGACTTACAACTCTGATTCACCAGACAATTGCAGAAACCATTACACGCTCAAACAAAAGCCTCGATTTTTCATATAGGTAACCGCAATTACAATTAATAGTCTTGCACAGCTGCAAAAGTAGTTGAACCATCCACAGGTCGCGATATTTCAGGTTTTTTGACACGAACTAAATTGTTTTTTCTGGGGATTCTTCGAATCTGAACTGGGAGTTAGAAGATATCCACTTGTCTAGCTTTAACAACCGATGCAGCAGTTTTTAGATAACGTTGCTCATAATTGCCGTAGTTGTTCTTTAATCTGTAAGTTTGTGGCATATATAAAAAATGTACCAAAATCTGTATATCTGAATTCAAAAGTTTTGCTAAAATTGTACTTTCAAAGCAATTTTTGAGCAACAAAAACTACCAGCATAGCCAATTTTGTGCAAGTAGGGGTAAATTGGCCATTATATCGTACCAATACCAGTATTGAGTATTGTGCTGTCGCAAACAGCATATTTACCCAAATATCTGACCAACTAGCCAATCTAAATGACGTAAGCGGTGATTTAAAAACATTAAAAAACTTTTTCAATTATTGGCCAATCCACCCCTACAAAACAAGTTTAACTAACCGGGCATTTGCAATTTCTATGGTCAAACTGACACTTAAATGTCTTTTTAACTATAACAACACTAGGAATCGATACACAACTCAACTGTTTTAAGAGATGGCATAAGCAGAACAAAACAACCAACAACTGACAAAATTTGAACTTTTTTGATAAATTTCTTAAGCTTGCACGTTGGTGATAATAGGCCTTACTGACAAATCACATTATTTAATCATTTTAACTGAATTTACCACAATTACTACTATAACTCTTAACCACTAAAATAAACACAGCGCAATTAAGCAATGGCAAAAATATTTTTATAAAACCACCAAAAACAGGTTAAACGAATTCGGCTCAATCACCCCTGGTCAATTAGTCCCCTTGTTCAAAGCATCACTCCAACAGTATTCAGAACGATCAGCATCTCCATTGCCGGTGCTTTATAATGAGTTTTTTTTCTTTACCACTATTTAGAATATAAAAGCATTTGAAAACTTCGATAAAACCCTTGAAGTTGTTTCAGCTGCTACATAGGCTCTAATGCAACCTACACCAAATATGTTGCTGAGTAAGCAACAGTTTTCGAATCGCTTTTAATAAATTGTTTTTTTAGTCCTTTCAATTTTAGGCCGCAGGCTGACCCTGAGCTTCTAGTGGTCCTCTTAGTGCCCATTAGAAAGATAATGCCGGAGCTAAAACTTTTGCTTTCTACTAACCTTCTACACGTCAGTCGTGCTGTATTGAGAATTGGCCCTTTTTGAAGCAACACCACAAACATTGACAAGCGTTTGCTCGACTCACATCACGTTGAAACAGCCGCTGATAACCTGAATTCTTTGTTAGGTCGCACTGTTTCAATTAGCCGAAGTTTCATTAATGGTAAGCGTGTACTGTCGCCATACGATCAAACGAAAGTCGATGCTTGGGTGGATAACGATGGGTAGAAACAGCAGCAGTGACATGGACGAGCAACACTGGCAGGAAATGCGAGAGGGTCGAGGAAAACCGGTCAGCAGATGGCATACGCTTGTCGAATCCTGAAACTATCTGACGATTACTTCACAAACATTCTTCTCTTTCATTGAATTTGCAAAGACAATGAAACTCGAGCTTGGTTGAATACTTGGCTCGAACTTTCTAGCTTTCTCGACAAATGTCTATGAGTATTAAGTCATAAAAAGCCTTTGAACAATAGGGTTTCTGGGAGGGAAGATCTTCGAGTGGTTGTGAAAGTCGTATCGCTCGGGGAAAAAAGTCAGTACAATCATTAGACTGAATACTGTAAAATAATAGGGGTACAGTCAAAACCAGTTAGGTACAATACTGTAGTATCAGAGAATCAATGTTCGGACAAAAAGGCCATTTTAATATCTTTTGCTCCGCATTGGTAACTATTTACACTGTTGTATTGAATGATTGTTTGTTTCTATACTCCTTCGAGAAAGGATTCTCTTGGGACAAAACAGCAATGGCCCGAAGATCGATGGTTTTGAACCGGCAGTACTAGGTTCCCAAAGAACGCTAGAGCAACAACAATTGTCTTTTTTGCACTTCTGTTATTTTTATGCACATTGCACATATTTATTTTTGCGTAAATGCTACCGATATTAAGTGATCTATTCAATAATATTGTAAGTTGATAATATTGTTTTATTGAAACTTGGTTAACTTTGTACTCTTTTATTTTCTTTTTATATAAACGGATATTAATTTGGTTGGTTGCGTTAATGCGTTTAAAAATCGCTCAATAAAATAATTTTGAGAACTGAAGGTAGAAATTGGTATAAGACCGAACACCATTTTGCAATGGAGCTAGGACATGCAGTTGTGCAGGGGCGTAGTTAAAAATTTATGAGGGGCTATTTGGGGCTCCAGAGCCCTCAGCTGCGGTAGGCTGAGGGTTTGGGTCTGGGAGCAAAGTCCCTAGCAGTTTTAGCAGTCCCTAGAGATTTTTTTGCTAAAATGACTTAATTTTAAAGACTTTTAACTGGCTGCGCAAATGAGTTTTTATGGCAGTAGTTACTGATGCTAATTGGAAAATTTTAGTCACCTTGTTATTCGGAAAACCTCACAAGCACAGTATTAATCTAAAACTCTTCTATTTAAAAAAAAAAAAAAATTAATAGGGGGGGGAGGCTACTGCATGAAGTTTTTAACGATCAGTAAGTTTTGTTTTTAACGATCAGTTGTTTTAACGTTTTTGTTTGTTTTAACGATCAGTAAGTTTTTAACGATCAGTAAGTTTTTGAAAACCATTACTCCCATACAAATGTTTCGAAATTGGTTTCAAACAACTTTCGAGTCCAGATCACTGTATGAAGACCGAGTCAGGATCGTTATAAGGTTGTATTTTGCTTGTAAGCCTGTAGCCTTTTCCTGCACACGCTACTGGACAATCACTGTATTACAGTACAATTGACACATTTTCCACATAGTCGTAATCTCGTCTAAAATATTATACTACTGTATAGCGTACACGCCGTACAGTATATATACCCATTTAATGTGGCTGATTTTGAGATTTACGCTTCTGGTTTAATGCCTGAACTCGCTGAAAACAAGAACACGGAAAAAATGGGCGGAAAGAAACAAGCTTTAAGAAAAACAAAGCCAAAATAAAATAAAACATTCTACTTAAGAGATGTTTCGACCTAAACTGAAACGTCTTGTAAATAGAATATTTCATTTTACGTTGGCTATGTTTTTTGTTTTGTCAAAGCTTTCCACATCGTCCCGTTTTACAGCTCCGAAAACACAAGTTTTACTTTTTATAAGAATTTTTTAATTACAAATACTTCATGATTGCACATTGTCAATAGAAATCAAAGAACCATGAGTAATAAAAATATAAAAGTAAAGCACATCTTCTCGCAGCTGTTTCCAAACTTAAAATGGAACAATACGTACCGGTAGCACAATTTAAAAACAAAGACTTAAAAACTATTAAAATTGCATAAATAGAATCTTGATTTTACGGATGAATTTACCACTTAGGGAATAGTTTCACCAATTACAGTTTGGATTGGTGGCGCTTCAGGAGCGGAGCAAGATATTTCTTGTAAGAGGGATGCACCTGAAACCAAAAAAAAACTTCATTTTATTATTAATTCTGCCCCAATTCTAACTCAACCCTTACTCAAAAACTAACCTCAACCCGAACCCTCAACTCACACCCTAATCTTAACCGTTAAAAATGTAATGAAAAATGCGCGGACGAATACTCACGTTTTATTTTATCTACCTAAAAATTTTCTTAAAATAGTCACTCCCAACCAAATAACATCAGTGGTTAACTAGGTAATTAAGAATCAAGGCCATAACTAGATGCGTTGCTCATCGGGGCTCAACATATTCATAATCGCAAAACACAGTAATACCGAATAAAAATTGTGCTGAGCTCCATCTGTGCTTTCTGGCTACGGCCCTGGACAGAGTACGAAAGCCTTCCACCAAAAGGCGTCGCAAAAAAACGCCTGTGCGGTGATGAGTGTTTACTGTTTAGTATGTACACTTGGGATACTTCAAAGAGCCACTTGTATTTTACTGTGTTCTCCAACGTACAGACGCCCTTTCTCTACACTATGTTCTCATGATAGATCGCGCAATTCCAAACAACTTGTTTCAACGAGGTGATGAAAGACTGTAATGTGTAACGTAGCTATACCTAAAGCAGCTGCCCCTGTACATACGAAAAGTAGAAGACAGAAAACAAAAAAAGTCTCAAAGTATACGGTACATTGTACTGTCTTTGGTAAGACTATTGCGTTATCAGGATTGAGCTAAATCAGATACCTACATCAGCTTTATTCAAGGGTGATTGCTGAGCCCATTCGTAAAGATTTTCGTACACATTGCCGTCATACCTTCCCAGCACACTGTGAAGTTCAACATCGCTGAAAAGCAAGAAAATTTATCTAGTCCAACTACATGCAATGCCTTTTAGTCGTTGGTTAACTATTAACTATTTCAGATCATGCTGCAGTCAAGCAAACACGCATAAAATACCACAAGGAAGGTCTAGCCGAGATATTATACACATACAGGGTGTCCATAAAGTCTCTTTACAATTAAAAAAAAATTATAACAAAGTGAAATAATGAGATATCGCAATGAGGGTTGTTTTATGTTGATCAGTATTTCATAAAGTTTTTATTGACACTAAAATTTATTGTTTCAGATAAAATTTTGACGTGTTTCAGGTAAAATTTAATGATTGAGTTATATGAACCCCAAAAATGACTACTCCTCAAAAAAAAGCGCAACGTGTATCTTGGTTTATTTAAACGAAATCAAATGTTCAGACCCAAAAAGACTACAGAACTAAGGATGGAAGAAACCCACCATCACGTTCTTCAATTCCTTTATGGCGCAAGAAATTTATGGAGACAATGATGTGACGGCTGTCACCACATCGAGAATCGAAGCCTTTTTTGTTCAACCAGCTTGTGATGCAACTTGGGAAGTTGCTTGATTAGCATCACAAGCTGGTTGAACAGAACAAGTTTGTGATGCTAATTCTTAGGGTGTCCCACATTTTGGCGACTTCTCAGGAAAAATAAGCTCGAGTCAACTTCTGATCGGATTTTCGTCGCTGATTTCAAAAATGACGTCATTTTTCAATTATGACGTCATCTTGAAGTGCCACCTAGAGGGTTTTATGCAAATTTTGACCTATCTCGAAAACGGCAAGAGCTAGAGCGATGAGACTTTCATGAAAATGACCAGAAGGGTCGATTTCCTATCTCGACTCTTTACACTGTTAAGCTCTAATTGCAACAGAAAGCGAGTTATCTTGAAAAAACATAAATTTTTTCAAAAAATTTCGATTTTTGCTGTTTGCCTACTTTTTACTTACAAAGCAGTTTTAAACTTGTGTGTAGTTACAATAGATGAAGAAACCGTACTGCACAATTATTGACAGTGGTAGTGGTTCATCAGTTAATGATCTCTGCGCCCAAAATGACGTCATAATTGATTATGGCATCATAATTTTTAACGATTTTTGCAATTTCTTAACCGTTTTTCTGCTACAAAGCAGTTTCAAACCTTGTAGCGCAATAATAATTAAACTAACAAGTGATGCATTAAACATTGACAATATTAAGTTGCTCTTTTGTATTAGCTCTAACAATTTTAGAACTCATTGATCGGTGGCAAACAACAACACCAAAACAAAAACATCAAAATCAAAACTTTCAAACGAAATCCAAGTAATCAAATCTTATTATGCGACATTGTGCAAAGTAGCAAGAATGCGCAAGTCAGTTTTGTCGAAATTCTGTAAGTCATCTCGAACCATGCCGTTAACAATCAGTAGTAATCTGCCAATGAACCGTTCGGTGCTTCGATTGTTGTTATCGATGCTTTTCCAAAACATTGGGGACGAAAAGCATGCAATACATGGAGAAAATTTACTCTCCTCAGTAAAAAATCTCGTAACTGTTTGCGTTTCAAAAGCGCTTGCTGGATGTCAACATTTTTAGGAAACGCCTTTTCTTTCACGGCATCAACCGTATAAGGTGGCACCTCAGCATGCACACTTAAAGCAATATGTTTAGGGCTCAACCATTGCGATGCATGCTGAACGAAATGCTTCCAAATCGCCTCGAAAACTGGCAAATCAACTTCCTTGTATGCAAGTAGTAAATCTCTTGTAAACAGCACAACTGAAGGACCTTCAGCAGCCGATGATTTAAGATGGATGGCTAAAAACCCAGGCAAATAAACATATACAATGAACGAAACCATACGTTGAAGTCTAGAAATTTGCGCGGGCTCGACGCAATATCCAAAAATAAACATTCCCAAATATCCACTAGCGGTTGTCAACCATCGGGCATGACTTATGGTTTCTTGGCGATAGAAAAGCAAAGGTTTCAAATTTTCTGGGACATCCATCAGTAAATAGGCAACTAGAGCTAGCAAACACATGTGATCACAGCGAAATGAAAGTTTCATTTCGTCTTTGTGATCAGAAAACCATTAGATTTTTTGTTTTCAAGTGATTAGAAGCAATAGATGCGACAGAAATCTCGCACACTTGACGTGTTTTCATGTCTTCGGGTCTGGGTTGTGGTATTTTTTAAATTTTATTAATCAAAGCACCATCTTCGTATGCATTAGGACCCTTGGCTTTGCCGTCTAAAAAGTTTTTAGCGTATGTAAAATAGATTTCGTTGGTATGAAATAAGGCATTCGAGGGAGTGAATTTGGTGTCCAATGTTGGACTTGAAGCACTCTTCTAATCTTTTATTCACACCCGGCTTTTTACCTGTGTTTACAGCAGTTGTATCAGCCATAATTGGGTATACTCGGGAAAGTAAAGGCTTGTCAATAGTTTCAATTATGGAATTGAACACTGCAGCTGAAGTAACGGACGTTTCTTTTTGAAATGACTTAACTTGCAACGGTGTTGACACTTTTTCTTGATCAAAACATTTACCGATAAACACGTATCTGTCAATGCCATCAATAATTTTTCCGTCATAGCATAACTGCTAAGCATCCACCGTAACATGTTTTAACTGAGCTGATTTTAGGGATTCTATTCAGTACTTCTCTCTCTTGCGGTGAATCGACGATTTTGATGTTCCAGGATTTTCGAAATTTTCTGGAGTCAACTGATCAGCTTGCTGACGAAGAGATGTACAACGTCGATCTGCCAGCACACATTTGGTCTTCGTTACAATTTCTGCAACTTGGATCTTTGGCTTGTTTATCGCGCAACAAAATTCGTCATCCCCAACCAATTCTAATTCGACTTCCTCATTATGACCAGTAGTTGGTAGCTGTTCAGATGTGATTAAAACTTATCTAGGTCTTCCCCTTCGCTTCTTTAACAGTTCCGGCTGTTCATTCTTTCTCTTTTTAGCTATCTTTTTTTTCTTGCTGCTTTCTATGGGCAATATCTATTTTTGAGGTTAGTATCATATTTCTACTCTCTCTCTGATCTCTTAAAAAGTCTATCTCTTCAACTGGTATCCGATGCTCAAACAGACAGGAACAAGCGAATTTTCCATTCCAAAACTGCATGTTAGGGTTCGAACTGTTTTTGCATTTGCATGCAGATATGTCAAAGAGTTCAAACAGCCAGGTTTCTGTTAATGACTGTGACTGACTTTTAATTGCTCGTTTCTTTGCTGCTCTTAATTTGTTAACAATATCAAACAACTTTGTCTCAATTCTGGATTTCGAAAGGATTGGTAAACTAGCTTTAATCCACAACTTTGCAACATCTGCAGCCACTTCATACTTCAAATCAGTAAACTCTGGAAATTTTTTTAAAAACTTTGCGTTTGTGTGCTGAATAACATTGCGTTTAAAGAAGTAGTGCTGAAGTACTTCTTTGTTTGTAGGCAGTACATTTTCTTTCAACTCCGCTGCTTTTATGTACTTCTCGGATGATCTTGTCGCAGTCATTCACTTAATCTGCTACTTTAATTACTAATAATAACTGTGGACCAATAATACTTATTCAACATCTAAAAAAATTAAAGTCGTCTCACTTTATCGATTTGCTCCAAGCACCTACACTTGATGAATTCGCATCCTTTATAACTTAGGTTGCGCTTTCCTCAGATCAATGCCATGAGCATTTCTACAACTTGAATCAAAACCTGATACAATATTGCATCATTCTAAAAATCTCATTGTGATGTGAGATCTGCAAGCAATTCTGCATTGCATCTGTAAGCAACATTTTTGAGACGTCACAATCATTTATGACGTCATTTTAGGCGCAGAGATCATTAACTGATGAACCACTACCACTGTCAATAATAGTGCAGTACGGTTTCTTCATCTATTGTAACTACACACAAGTTTAAAACTGCTTTGACAAGGTTTAAAACTGCTTTGTAAGGAAAAAGTAGGCAAACAGCAAAAATCGAAATTTTTTGAAAAAATTTATGTTTTTTCAAGATAACTCGCTTTCTGTTGCAATTAGAGCTTAACAGTGTAAAGAGTCGAGATAGGAAATCGACCCTTCTGGTCATTTTCATGAAAGTCTCATCGCTCTAGCTCTTGCCCTTTTCGAGATAGGTCAAAATTTGCATAAAATCCTCTAGGTGGCACTTCAAGATGACGTCATAATTGAAAAATGACGTCATTTTTGAAATCAGCGACGAAAATCCGATCAGAAGTTGACTCGAGCTTATTTTTCCTGAGAAGTCGCAAAATGTGGGACACCCTACTAATTCTGTTTAACCAACTTGTAATGCTAATCACGCGACTTCGCGTCGCCGTTGGTATCACAAGCTGGTTGAACAGGTTATTTTTGTGAAGTTTCTCTTGAGAAGTAGTCATTTTATGGGGGTTCATAAAACACAATCATTAAACACATAGAAATTTTATCAGAAACAATAAATTTTAGTGTCAATAAAAGCTTAATGAAATACTGATTATCATAAAATTACCCTCATTATGATATTTCATCATTTCACTTTGTAACAATATTTTTTTAATTGTAGAGACTTTATGGACACCCTGTATGTTCGGACTAGTAGCACATAACACTCAACTCGTTTATAAGATTGAATTCGCATGACCAAAGCTGTAAACGGCCTACTCGTTTAGGCCCGAAACCGGTCCGAACTTTAAAAATAATTTTAAACCCAAACCAGGCCCGAAAAAGATCGAAAGTTCCCGATCCAGAGACAAACGCGTTACCGCTCGACCAACTGGCCAGTGCGTATCGGTCTATGAAGTCAATAAATAGTAATTTCGTATTCGCCCCAAAACAGTAGATTAAAAATGTCTACTTTGACACTACGTTAAGTTCTAGCAAGTATAACAGTCGAGTTAAAACGTTACCTGAAGTCAAAGCCATCCATTAGAGCAACCGCATCAACACGGATCACGGGTAACAAATCTACTATGGCCTGGCGAACCTGTAACACTTCGTCTCCTGACAAAATTTCCGGCTGAAAGCAAAATTATCAAAAAAACTTCTAACATGTCATAAAATCAGAGACAAACACCGAAGCGCGAAGACACATAACAATTACAGTGTTGTCACTAAAGATGACGATTAATTGGTGAAGTTGAATCAGATGACACTTTAAAAAAAAACGATACATTTCGAACCATGATGATTGGGAACGGACGTTAAGCGCGAGAAGATTAAAACGCCGCCGATTATGCACCGGTACGTTTTTAATTTTCAGCCTTATTTGTTCTTGGCTTGATTGGGGAATAAAATGACAAAATATCCTTTTGGCTTGGTTAAAAGTTGTCTTTTGTTATAGATCATGATTATTGTTGGACAAATCAACAATGGCAATATAATAAAGGCTATCAAAACTCTGCTGATTGCTTTTAAATGCGTAGTACTAGTTGGTGTTCTTAATTATTTTTTCACGCTGAGGCTGACATGATGCTCCTAAATTGTTCTTAGAAAATTGCACTTAAAAAAAATGTGTAGGTTACTACCGAAGACCTTGGGCAAATTCCACAAAAATATGCCCCAATGAAAATAATAAATTATTGCAAGCTTCGTAACACCTCAAGAAAATCTCCACCGTTCTTATCGATGCCATCGAGCATGTAGAGACGAGCAACCACGTTTAATACTCTGATCAGTTTGAAAGACGCCGACAGTTGCTGCAGCTGCTTGTAGAAGTTCTCTACCACGTAGTAGTGACAGTGCACCTAAAATGCCAACAAAGATTTTTTACATAGAGAACGCACGGCATAGGAAAACTTACATCAATCTACGAGCAATTAGAAATTTATGGTATCGATCATGGCGTTGATTATCACAGTCCTCACAACTTTGGTGAAACAATTGTAAATCTGCATATCACCCGACTTACCTCAGCCAATAAACTAAAATTATAAACGAAAACTCCTAAAATCGGAATGGCAGGCGAACTACACTAATTAGAGTCAGAGTCACTTGGCGTTCAGTTGTCGCGGACCTCTTACAGCGTACCTTAGCTGCTTGGACGAGAAACACCGCCGACAAATTGATGGCCTCCAGTAAATCAACTCCGTTTTTCATCAAAGCCTCTACTTTATCGACGGCGAAATGCACCAAACTGCAAATGTTTAATTTTGACATTAGAACTTTTTAATCGTAACGGTATTATTGTTACGACTGTTTAATATAGCTCTAAACGTTGGCATATATGCTAGGATTGTCAGTACAGGCTTAAGAAATGTTCTAAATCTAATAGATAAGAATACATGAAAATATATTTTCGAGAAACGCCATTAATCTCGCAAGTGCCACTGTAGTTAGTCTGTAACAGTAATCAAATGCTGTACTTGTAGGCGCGCTGTCTATACAAGGAGACGAGATACTTCAGATCGGATAGTTTTCCATTAGGAATTGATTTTTCTTTTGAAAACAAGTAATTGACTGTACTTCCACCAGACTGGCCTGTCCTCACACACTTTACCAAATATCTGAAAAAAACTAAAAGTCATACAAGCTGGTACTACTTATTGACTACTTAACATGACTAGAGCCTAATCGAGTATTTATAAGCATATCTTAGTGCATTTAATTTTACATGGTAAACAAAATGCAGTGATTGTCAACTTTACAAACAATCATTATGTAACTCCAAACCGACCAGTGGTCAGGTGGATAAAGCGTCTATCACAGAAGGGATAGACTCGGTTCGATTACCGGTCGGTCAAACCAAAGAGCATAAAAATTGGCATTGGCCTTTCCTGCGTAACGTTTAGCAATTAAAAGGAACAAAGTAAAGCTTCCGACATGTATGGAAAACAGGTGGGCAAGTGGCAGCTTGACTCGAAGACCGTAGATCCATTCGCTGTTTCCTGACCAAAGTAACTTGGAGAATAATGATGTACAGTAATTACAATTACAAAGTTAATAGCTTTAAAACCATTTCAAACTCAGCTTTTAACAAATCCGATTATCCTGCATAAATTTTGAGTGGTCAAATTCATCGCTATAAATTTCAGATTTAGGTAGTAGCTACAACACAATATGGATAACGCGTTAGTCTCTGAAACGGGGGGTCTGAGGTTCAAGTCTCGGGTCCGTCAAATCGGATACAGTGTTGCCAACAGCTCGCCACCGCTGCAATGTTTCTTCGACAGAAGCTGTGTTGACCGAGGACGCAATGACGCAGAGATGGGCCACACAAACTCGTTACACGCTTCGGCGAAAGATAGAGCGAGTATAGTATTTTTTCGGTAACGAAACGAAACATCCTATATATAAAGCTGTCTTTATCAGCAATTTCAAAACTGACGAGGCATATTCAAAAACTGCGAACTATTGACATTTCTACATGTCCACTTTTTGGTTTGTTCTTAAAAAAAAGAACATGAATCTAGACCATGAAAAAGCAATGAAAAAAGCGGAAATGTAAAAAAAAAAATTGAAAGCACCTGGCGACTTGTAGCATCAGAACTGTATTTTCTCCCTCGTAAGTGCAACTCGGAGCAACCAAACCGTACAAGAGTGGAAAGCCGCTCGCTTGAGAATAGCCGTGCCCGCCACACGACATACGCAGTACTTCCAATCCAGCCACTGTAGTCCAAGACGCGAACGCTTTTAGACCAGACGAAACTGCATGCAACTGCAAAACAGAAATGTCATCAACCAAATTATATAAACCAAAAAAATCATAAAGCCAGTAAACAAGCAGCGTACTTTTCAAATCAAATTTTTCATTTATACTCGCAAAAACGAGTTGGCGGGGCCCACCTACCCGTCATTGCGCTCGCGGGCAATACAGCTCCTTTGGAAGAAATGTCGCCGCGGTGGCAAGCCGTTGACAACACTGTGTTCGATTTGACTGGCCCGAGATTTGAACCACAGACTCTCGCTTCAGAGACGAACGCGTTACCGCTCGACCAACTGGCCGGTTTCAGAGGACAGAATATGAAAGTCGGTTGAAGCAACCCGATAGGTAACCACAAGCAGTGGTACCCAGTATGGCGACGAGTTTACCAACCTTAAAATAGTATGAAAATGGCGTGTTTTTTTCCAGGTTCTCCAGCGATTCGCTAGAGCTCTGGTGTGACAGTCTATTGCAGTTTTACTCAGCCACAGGAAAAGACCAGTCAATGCCAAGGAAAATTCGTCAAAGGTTAAACACTCAAATAGTGAAGATATTCGTGCAATTCCATGGATGCAGCATATCACTTTAACACGATCATTGAATATTGCTCTCTTAAAAAAAAAGTAACATAAAATTAGATACTAGTTTTTCGCAAATGTGGTAGCGCTTTGCTTTACAGGGTCAGCCTCAAGAACTGCATAACAATACGCTTTAGAAAGTCTATTTCAGCATACCTCCTGAGAGTTTCCAAATTTTCCTTGCATGATCTGTGCATTAACAGCGTGATACGTCTCCATCATTGCTACTTTGGTGAAGTGGAACGCATAAGCAGTTGCTAGCAAAGGAAAGAGTTTGTGTTGCTGCGTGAGGTAGCTAAGGATCTGCGGTTCCGGCTCACTAAGAGAAAAAAATACCACAATTGAATAGAAAAAGGCCAAAAAATAAGGGGTTTACCCAATAAAAACATCAGTTTGATCGTTTCCTTTTCATTCAAAGGTTCGCTGTCTCGTTTTGCCGTTTTCTTGAATGTTTTTCAACATTTTTTGGTAGTTCGCATTAACCGAAATTTTGGTTCAAATTGGTATAGTCCAAGGCATACGAAGTACGGTAACTACGAATACGTACCCTGGTCTCATTTCACTTTGTCGTCGCACAGCACTGTAACGAACTGCAATCGTAACACCTTTTGCAAGAGCGACCGCACAGTAACCAACAAGGTTCGCTCGAACACGAGTCATTGTACCATAGCCGAGTTTTTCTCGAAGAGGTTTGGTGTAAATGCCGTCTGGCGCCACCTTCACATGAAATAAACCTAACCGATTAATTTCGAAAACGATAATATGTATCGTTGTAAAGTTGATTGGTGATACGGAACTTGAAAATTGCTTTCATTTGAATGTTCATCTTCGAAGCTTTTCATCTAAAACTTGTCACTAAGAATCGTCAGAATGGAGAGCGCAGGAAAAGACCAATGAGAGAGCGTCATTAGTGCACAATCTTTAAGTTGTACACGAATTCTTTTTGTCGGCAGAGGGCAGGGTTGGAAGTTTTGATGAAAGTGGCTTCAAGAGCAGATACATGGAAAGGAAAGCAACCTTGGGCAAGAATAGAGAATTACCGTCGTCATAGCGTTGAGCACAGACAGGATTTTGTAAAAGGTGAAGTCCAATGGCTGAATTAGAAGCAGAAGACTGGGTATTAGTAAGGGTGGAAGATTTGCACCGACGTGCAGAAAGCAAGCGTTTCTCGGAAGAAGAGCAAGAGCGGATAGATTAGGGAACGTGTTGTTTAATTCTGTCCTGCAGCCTTTGGGAGGTACGGCCTACATACCGACTGTCACAGTGGCTTGAGAATTGATAAATCACGTTGCTTTTCTGTCAAGTAGACAGCACATCCTTGTTGGTAGCAGAGAGAAGCTCGTTGGTAGAGTAAACAACGAGTGGTTCCACGGCGGAAAAGCACTGTTTGACAGCAGATTTTACTTGCTTTTCAAACCGGGTAGGAACAGAACCAAGCCATGGTAGACGTAGATAGACGGGGCATTTTTTCGGTTTGAATTTAGGCAGAGCTTGAAATTGCTTCATCTCTTTAGCCATAAACGACTTGATAACATGCTCCGGGTATCCATTAGTCTGTAGAATACACTTAGTTTTGTTTAGTTCCGATGGCACTTTTTGAGGAGAACAGATGGCAAGAGCCCGGTGAGTTAAGGTCAGGATTAAGTTAGTTTTGCGTTACTGTGGACTGAAGGAATTCCAGCGCAGATATTGACCGGTGAGTGTGGGTTTCCGATCGATGGAGGTGAAAAACTTGGAAGGGAATTTTTCAACCAACACGTCCAGAAAAGGAAGAGCCAGGTTAGATTCTTTTTCAAAAGTAAAGCCAAGAGAAGGGTGAAGCGAGTTGAGGCTGTCTAAGAAAAGATTGCACTCATCTTCGTTGCTGAATACTACGAAAGTGTCATCCATATAGCGGTAGTACATCTCTGGTTTGGAAGTGGTCTGGAAAAGTTTAGATTCATAGTAGCCTACAAAAATATTGGCTAGGGGTGATCCCATGGCGACTCCGTCGATCTGGGGATAAGATTGCCGTGGGATCACCCCTAGCCAATATTTTTGTAGGCTACTATGAATCTAAACTTTTCCAGACCACTTCCAAACCAGAGATGTACTACCGCTATATGGATGACACTTTCGTAGTATTCAGCAACGAAGATGAGTGCAATCTTTTCTTAGACAGCCTCAACTCGCTTCACCCTTCTCTTGGCTTTACTTTTGAAAAAGAATCTAACCTGGCTCTTCCTTTTCTGGACGTGTTGGTTGAAAAATTCCCTTCCAAGTTTTTCACCTCCATCGATCGGAAACCCACACTCACCGGTCAATATCTGCGCTGGAATTCCTTCAGTCCACAGTAACGCAAAACTAACTTAATCCTGACCTTAACTCACCGGGCTCTTGCCATCTGTTCTCCTCAAAAAGTGCCATCGGAACTAAACAAAACTAAGTGTATTCTACAGACTAATGGATACCCGGAGCATGTTATCAAGTCGTTTATGGCTAAAGAGATGAAGCAATTTCAAGCTCTGCCTAAATTCAAACCGAAAAAATGCCCCGTCTATCTACGTCTACCATGGCTTGGTTCTGTTCCTACCCGGTTTGAAAAGCAAGTAAAATCTGCTGTCAAACAGTGCTTTTCCGCCGTGGAACCACTCGTTGTTTACTCTACCAACGAGCTTCTCTCTGCTACCAACAAGGATGTGCTGTCTACTTGACAGAAAAGCAACGTGATTTATCAATTCTCAAGCCACTGTGACAGTCGGTATGTAGGCCGTACCTCCCAAAGGCTGCAGGACAGAATTAAACAACACGTTCCCTAATCTATCCGCTCTTGCTCTTCTTCCGAGAAACGCTTGCTTTCTGCACGTCGGTGCAAATCTTCCACCCTTACTAATACCCAGTCTTCTGCTTCTAATTCAGCCATTGGACTTCACCTTTTACAAAATCCTGTCTGTGCTCAACGCTATGACGACGGTAATTCTCTATTCTTGCCCAAGGTTGCTTTCCTTTCCATGTATCTGCTCTTGAAGCCACTTTCATCAAAACTTCCAACCCTGCCCTCTGCCGACAAAAAGAATTCGTGTACAACTTAAAGATTGTGCACTAATGACGCTCTCTCATTGGTCTTTTTCCAGCCAATCACTGTTGGGCTTTTTCCAATAAAAAGCCGCTTCTTTTCCTGCGCTCTCCATTCTGATGATTCTTCTTGACAAGTGTTAGACGAAAAGCTTCGAAAATGAACATTCTAATTAAAGCAATGTATCCTTGCGGAGATTAAGTTTACTAGTTGCAATTCAACCACATCTTACATTATACTCGCTGTATTACGCCGAAGCGTGGGACGAATTTGCGGGGCCCATTTCTGTTCACGTCATTGCACCTATCGGAGTAAAGTGCTTTTCGAAATGTCACAGCGGTGGTAAGCCGTTGGCAACACAGTTAAGTGTGGCCGATTTGACCGGCTGAGATTTGAACCTCAGACTTTCCACTTCAGCGACGAACGCGCTACCGTTCGACTAACTGGCCGATTCCCTCAAGACTTTCAATTCATAAACTCTGACCTTGATTTATGAGTCTGACAGATGGTTGGCTAGAGCGGACGACATTTCGTGGAGAGCCATTTTTTATACTTAAAAATATAGACTTGAAAAAGTACTTTACAGCTCGTATAACGATTCAAAGTGCCACTAATTGAACGTTTGAGTCACTTTTGATGAGCGCAAGTCACATTACCAACAAAACAGACGCACTTGACGAGTATCTACAAACTACAACTCGCTTAGCGAGAAAAGCAACTAAACTCGCGTCAAAGAAGATACAAAAAGAGGCAAAACAAGATTGTCCGGAAAAAGTCCACCAACATGTGAAATTTCGATTGGATTTTTTAATGTAGTTATTACTTATGGCAATTGAAATTAATCTTGGGCTGACAAACTAGGAAAGTTTGGACAGAAAACACTGAAATTCAACGATGTCAAGCTTATTGCATGCTTTGTACAGACCTGTGCATACTTCATGAGCATGTTTTCCCGAGGAATACGAAAATTTTCAAATTTTAAATATCCATTGTCATTTCCGTTCAAACCCAGTTTTGGGCCGATATCGCCGACAGTAATTCCTTAAAGAAGCAATTCATCAGTCAGAAGGTATACATGGCACACCTCTCGATGATGTCTACGTTTACGAATTACATGCATTGCAGCGATCAAACTGATTGTCACAAGCTGATCGTGACTATTAATTTAATGTAATTACAGAAAAATGAAAATACTAAAGCAAACGTAAGTACAAAAAAAAAACAAAAAAAAAACGCACAACCACAGCTATCGATAGAAAGCTGCACAAACTATTTCGAATGGGACAAAGCAAAGTTTCAAATAGCCTCCTTTCATAGAAACTTCTCGTCCGCTTGAAGCATAAAATATTTTTATTTTCACAGATGATCCCAGATAAGAAGTCATTAAAAAAAGCCAACACTATTGGATTACCTGGCAAAGAACTGTGATCTTCTAAGCTGCGCATTTGAACGAGAAAAAAATGAACACCATGGCATTTTCCCAGAGTATATAACTGTGCGGCTACCACAGCAAAATTGCTTGTTTTGCCCACTATAAATGTAAATCGTTAACTAATTTACTAAAAACTCGAGGTTGTATTAGCAACGAAGCCTTACAAAGTTATAAAACACTAATAAGTATGTTTGCCAAACACAATTACGCTTAGCTTTAAAAATTGATTGCTTTTTTCTTACCAGTAATAGTGTAAAAACTTGATTCTAAAACTATTAGGAAATACAGTGCCAGTACTGTAGTATAGGCATATGGAGTAGACTTCCGTAAATTCAAATGAAATTAAGTAAATAAACTTACCACAATAGAAACCTCTAAAGGTTCTATAGTACCGGTACTAACATTTATCGTGACTACAAAAATTTAAAAGTAACAGTCTGTGATAACCGCGAAAAAAAACTACCGGTACCAACTGAAGTAAAGAGTGAGCTGTTAAGCAGGGCATCGCTTCAACATAGTCTAAAAGTGACGAAAGACAACTTGCCTTTGAGGCTCTAAAATCCTGTAATGCCTCTTGAATCTTGATGCAAGAAATAGCTTGACTTAGAAAATGCACCTTGTGCAAATTTGAGTGGGAAGTTTGGCGACATAAACATGCCGTGTTTCAGGGTGTAGTGAAGTTCTTTTGTTTACAAACATTTGCGACAATCAAAGCACATTTTTGTACAGACTTTCCATATCAACTGTAATATCAAATAAAATGGAGTTGGTGACAAGGCTGACAACAGTAGGAAAACTATTCATCGCATAACGTAAACTAATAATGACAGACTGGATAGACATGCACTGTACCTACAAGTAATGAAGTAGATCATAACTGTCTACAGGTTATAAACCACCATACAGCTCATTACTTACAGCTTCCAGGCCACCACTTAATCGATGTGATGGTTGGCGAATTAAGAACAAATTCTTGAGTGCTCGGGTCATAGTGAGCAGTTGTTTCTAAACCTCTCAAGAATGTACCTATAAAATTATAAACTACAATTACACAAATGGGACGGTTAGTAAATACAAGTCTTTAAATGTTTCTGGACAAGCTATATTTAACCAAACAAAGTAGAAATATAATATTTGTATTACTCTTAAAATCATGGCAAAATTCATTAACATCATTGATCAACCAACTTTAAGTACAAAAGAGTTTGCAATATCAATTCAAATTGATGACTGAATAAAAACGTCTAGAGTTTCCATTATGTCATTGCAAATGTAAACATAAAATTGAATATAATTTAAATTAATAAACATGGCACAACAATTGTTCTTATTTAATTAACATTATATGTTGAGGCAAGCTAGGATAAACAATTCTTTAAAATCTAGCAAGCTCAATGAATACATGTTCCAATGAGTACAATGAATCCAAGTTTCATTCACAATCTTTATAAAAACTACATGACAACAACCAGAGCTAAGACTGCTAGCAGTTAGCACCAATGATCCAATATGACAAAAACAAACAGCATTATTCATACCATGGCCCATTTCAGTCTGAGCATATGTTCCGATAATGCAATAATCTTGGCATAACTTCAACCACTTCTTTTGTTGTTCAGCTGACATTTGACCAATAAGAGTTGGAATAAACATACCTTCTTGCAAATTTCCAATAACATTGTAACCAAGATCTTCTAAAATTCTATCGAGAAATACCGTAATTAAGCTCATGCATAACATATTAAGTTTACGACATGTAAGAAGCTTTAGTTTAATCTAAGCAAAACAAATGAGGTTGATTCAGAGGTGGGCAGTAGCATGCTACTGATATATGAGCAGTACTTTAACTGAAAACAGAACAAGATAGTAATTTAGACAAAAAAGACGATTTGCAAAACCATATCAAAGAAATAAGCGATAACTTTGCTGGATTCAACATTTTTTTATTAAAAGGAAAACATATCAAACGTTTTTGGCTTAAAACAATCAAGCCCTCATCAGGATATCAATAGTAATACATAAACATCTGCAAATGAAAATTGAAGGATTACAGTAACAATGTAACCTAAATTACGTATAACTGACAAACAGCCTACATTAGGGTACTTATTTTACCTAAAAATTTTCTTTTTACATGTGTTCAAAAGGTGCAATTTGGATAAAAACCTTTTCTGTGAAATTTTTTTAAAAACATTCAATTTCTTGGAGGTCCTTCGGAAGAATTTTATGAACCATAGCGAAAATAAACAAAAACATCAATAACTTCTTAATCGTTCATGTAAGAAACTTCATTTTGGGCTCCATTCCCACTAATTCAAACCTGAGGATGCTTTTGGAGTAGATTAAACAGTGATCAAATTTAAGCTTCCTTTGATTCTGGCAAAATTTCACAACAGAGCACTAAAACTACTGTATTGTGGTAATTTTTCATATTTTATAATATAATACTTCGCAGCAATATGTTACTGAATCAATTTTTAGGTATAAAATTTTTGGTAAGAGGTGACAATGGTGAAATTAGAAAAGTTTCATTGCTTTCTTCTGATGCAACTTTATAAACTGTGAATGTAGTTATGGTAATTTGGTAACATGGTTTTGTGGTAGCCTCTTCATACTATTTTATTAGTTATTGATAGCATAAAAAGATCACTGCAGGGCGCAGGCTAAGTAGCAAATTACTGGTAAACTTTTGCACAAACACTTCAATTTTGAGTAAGCAAACCTGGTGCAAGCGAAAGTGATTGGCTTTTTGAAATGCTTCTGTACTAAATTAATTTGCTTTAGTCTTCTTGCACTGGTATGAAATTTACTGTATCATAGTTTAACACACAATTTTTTATGATTTTTGGTTACTTTGAATTTATAGTCACTAAGCATCTTTGACTGACCAATGCTTTATTTCTATGCTTTAAAGCAAAATCGAGCCAATTTCATGCAACATTTCATATTTGTTTTAGTCAAAACAATGTAAATATGTCAAAGTATTTTAACACAAATAAATGTGTAATGTTTTGTCAGATTTTGCTAACTTTAGCTTTCATTTGGCATCGCAAAGCTTTCTTTCTTCTCAAGTTCTAAAAATTGAGAGTTTCTCTCTTTGTGAAGCTGCATGCAGCATAGCTTTTGACTATGCGCAATTTCATCACTTCCAAATTTACTAAGATCTGAAGATTGTAATTGAGACATGAAAGTTTTGGGAAATTGTTAACGAAACTTTAATTTACAAGGTGATATAGAGTGCTTTATTTTTGGGTGTTATTAATGTGTCATGAAATATATTATGCTTCAAAAATAGTTGCACTTTCAAGCAAAACTAATGGTATGCGATACTTACCAAACTATAAAATTGTATCTACATGTCAAATACCAAAGTTAAAGTGCTTTTGTATAGTGGCCTTTGCCTCCATTCATTTCTGCTGATGTCGATATTTTGATAAATAAGTCATTAAAGTCAATACTAATGGTCCTACCAAACAATGCAAAAAATACTTTGTTGCCAATTTGGTAGCTCACACTAACACACACCAATATTCTCTTGGCTAATAAATTCAAGGTAGGAAATGATACATAAAATGTAGCAGCATCGTCACCTCAACCTCATCTCATATGTTCCTAAATACCTGCATCAAGGTTTGGGTTTAATAAAGCACACTTCAAAAAATTTAACATTTTGATCCAAGATAAATTTTCATGTTTTAAAACGTGACCCTAACTTCCTTTCAAAAATATTCATTTCTAAGCTGATACTAGTAAAAGAATAGATGTCAATGCCTTATATCTTCTAGCAGCTGTGCTAATGAGCTAAAACTGGAATGAAACTTAAGAGCCCATAAATATTCTCAAAATTATTTTCCAAACGTTACGCATAGCATGAAAATAGTCAGACATGAGATTTAAACTATTCAGTATTCACACATGCAGGGTAAATCTCAAGTTCAAGCAACTTTAGGCGCCTACCTAAAACTGAATTAGCAAACTCGACAAGCTAACATCTACTTGAAAAATCAGCCCAAATATGCATATTTTAATGACGTAGCTAGTGCTGTATATGTACATTGCATAAGACTTGTTTGAGGCCATGTTTTGAATGAAATGTTATTTGAATAAGATTAAATTGATAATGCCCCATTGGGGTAAAATCGGTTTTAGGTAGTAATAGATTTTAGTAGTGTATTAACTGAGACTGATTTCATATGTGCCTGTAATATTTTTCATTTCTAAAGACAACGTCCTTAGCTAATGTATCTAAAACCCTAAAAACATCCTTAATTTAAAGGAATAATTTACATTTGTGTCGTCTTACTCTTCACACTGATTTGAAGAGAAAATGTAAATAATTTCCTTTTATGAGTCAAATGGGTTGATATTTTTAGTGTGGAATGTTAATGGGTAATATTGGTGATAGAATTAAGCATTTGATACTTGTATGTGCTATTAGGCAATAAGTAATAGATAAGCTGTATATTAGATGGTTAAATGATAGGTCAGATTGCTAATTGGCAATAAGAAAACAAATACCTTATTCATGGTCGATGCAATCTAGAATCACACACATTATGAAAATTGATAATGCTAGTAGTTTGTTATATTTTAGAAATAGATGTTAAAAATTAAATGTATATGATGGTTTTTGCAAAGAGAAACTTTAAATACGGTATTATTATACAAACTGAACGTAATCAATTTAATGTGAATAGCATCAAAAATTATCTTTATAACATAAAAAAACAAAGAAATACTACATATTCATTTTCCTGGAGGAAAATAATTTAGTCTTCAGCCAGTTCCATCTTAACATCATTCTCCCCTAGATACTTTGAAGGTTACTGATATTTCTGTAAAACTCAATTGTATGCAATGCAAGCACACTGATTTTGACTCATGAAAAAAACAAATGTCAATTTTAAATCATTTGTGGTTCGAGTAAAATGGATGTCCGACTAAGTATTTGAACTCACCTCAGTTCAATCATGACAATTTCAAACCCTGGCACTTTTAATCATTATGCCAGCTCAGCATATGAACCCAATTGACTTAAATCAATTGTTAAATTTAGCTTTCAAAACAAGATTTTTGGGGAGGGTTTTGGGCGTAGGTACCCCAAACTATGTGAAAAATTGTCTTTTAAATATCTACTGATATCCAAAAAACCAGTGCCCTAGCTCAAACCATTCAAAATAATTGATTTTTGTGGGTCTATTTGGGGAGGTTCCGGAGGGGTGTACCCCAAACTACGTCAAAAGTTTTGTCTCAAAAATATATCTTAATCTAAAAAAACAACTGGAGCCTTAACTTAAGTTCAACAAATTGATTTTTGTGGGGTTCACGAGGGAGTTTTGGGGGTTTAATACCCCCAAACTATGTCTAAGTATTTGTCTGTTAAATATCTACTGATATCAAAAAAACTAGCATCCTAGCTTAAGGCGTTAAAAAATTGATTTTTGTGGATGTTTCAAGCTTAAGCCGATAAAAAAAATTAATTTTGGGGGGTCTTTGCAGAGAATGAAACCGTACACCCTCTGATCATATCCAATGTCAAAATAAAAAGATATTAAAAAAAGTTTAGGCTAATCAAAAAAAATGTGCTGAATTTAATACAATTTTTGAATGAGAAAACTGATGGCCAACTAAATGATTGAACCCAGGTCTATTCAATCACAATGGTTTTATATGCTGGCGCAGCACATGTGTATACATGACAAAAATCAAAGATTAAAATCATGTATTAAACTTCATTTTCACAAGTTTTTGGTGCGTCTGCCACAAAACACATGACATAGTGCCTCCCAAAATGCAGGTGCAAAATTTCATACTTAGACTTATGATATCTCCAAATTTTAAGGTTGTAGCTTAGGTGGTTTGAGAGTTTTTGTTAAATTTAGGTTTCAAAAAGTGATTTTTGGATAGGTCCATTTGGGGGGGGTTTGGTAACCCCAGACTTGGTAAAAAATCTTGTCTCTCAAATATCTGCTGATATCCAAAAGAACTAGGGTTCTAGTTCAAGCCACTCAAAACAATTGAATTATGGGGGACCATTTGGGAAGGTTTCAGAGGGGTGGTACCCCCAAACTATGTCAAAATTTTTGAGTCTTAATAAAAAGTGGAGCACTAGCATAAGCCATTCAAGAAATTGATTTTTAGGGGTTTCTGGGGGAGGACCCCCAAACTATGTCAAAGTATTTGTCAGTAAAATATCTCCTGATATAAGAAAACTAGCACCCTGGCTTAAGCCATTAAAAAATTGATTTTTGTGGGTCCATTTGGGGGTTCCTGGTAGTTGGTACCACCAAAGTATGTCAAAACATTTTTCACTTAAATATTTACTGACACCATAAAACAAAACTAGCGCCTTAGCTTAACCGTTCAAGAAAGTGATTTTTGGGGTCCATTTGGGGTTTTGATCAGGGGAGTGATACCCCCAAACTATGTCCAGGTATTTGTCTCTTTATTATCTTCTGATATTAAAAAAGTAGCACCCCAGCTAAAGATGTGAAAAAGATTGAGCTTTGGGTTCATTTGGAGGTTTTGGGGGGTTGGTACCCCCAAACTATGTCAAAATATTTTTCAATTAAATATTTACTGATACCAAAAAAAAACAAACCAGCGCCTTAGCTTAAATGTTCCAAAAGCAATTTTGTGGGGTCCATTTGGGGGTTTCAGGGGGTTGGTACCCCCAAACGATGTCAAAATATTTTTGTCGTTTAAATTTCTACTGATAGCACAAAAAAACTAGTGCATTAGCTTAAGGTGTTAAGACGTGATTTTTGGGGGGTCTTCACAGAGAATGAAACCCGATACCCTCTGATCATATCTAGTGTCAAAAAAAAAATTATTAAAAGCGACTTTGTGCTAACTGAAAAAAAAATTAATATGCTGGATTCAATACAATCTTGGTTTGATAAAAACGATGGCAAACCGAATAATTGAACCCAGGTCTTAGGTTTCAAGCACTGGTGCCTTTAACCACTATGCCATGGCAGCACATGGGCGTAGGTGACTACCCCCAAACTATGTCAAAATATTTTTGTCTTTTAAATTTCTACTGATGGCAAAAAAACTAGCACGCTAGTTCAAGGTGTTAAAAAACTGATTTTTAGTGAGTCTTCACAGAGAATGATACCTGATACCCTCTGATCATATCTAAGTGTCAAAATAAAAATTATTAAAAGCGATTTTGTCTAAATCAAAAAGCAATTTATATGCAAGATTCAATATAATCTTGGTTTGATAAAAGCAATGGCCAACAAGATAATTGAACCCAGGTCTTAGGATTCATGTTTGGGGTACCTTTAAACATTAGGCCATGGCAGCAAGCGTGCATACGTGACTAAAATCACTTAATAAACTTTGCTATCACAAGTTTTGGATGCATCTGCCCCAAACCATGTGATGTAGCGCCACCAAAATTGCAGATACACAATTTCACGTATAGACTTATCAAATCTCCAAATTTTAAGTTTCTAGCTTAGGTTGTTTTAAAGTTTTAGTCACCATAATGTGATTAGCTTGAATAAATAAACAAATAAAGAAAAAAAAAAGTGTTGGAATCGTCATAATTTATTTTTGGGAGCTGAAACTGCTTGCCCAGACGCTTCTAAATTCGAAACTTTAATTCCCCTAGTGCCATTAGTTTTCAAGCTAGAGCTATTTAAACCTCCGATTGGCATTTCAGTTTTTGGCTCAGAAACACGTACCACATGACCGATTGCCCCCAAAATTTGCTCCAAGAATGATTCATATGTGCCCCATGTAAGTTCTAAATTTCAAGTTTCTACCTTTAGCCATTTCAAACTTATAGCGTTTTTGGCCTCTTGTTGCCGAATTCATAATTTTTCACAGAAAAAAACATAGGGACTTTCGACGCAAAGTGTTGCAGATGTCCTCAAAAGCCGTTTTTGTTTATTTTCACAATGATTCATGTAAAGCACCTGGACGACATCCTAAACCTTGTCGGATTTCAAAAATTTTTTGTATGTCTTTTTTTTTTCTAGAAGGAACAGTTTGAGCACAGGTAAAAAAACGTGATAATTTTCAAAAAATAGTGAAGCTTTATAAGCACCATGACCTACATTATATGAAGCAATACTTAAAATTATTATTTAACAAAATAAAAATGCCTTTCCAGCTTTAGAGCCTAGCAATCATATTAAAATTATAGTCAAGTAAGCAACAGAGTAAAATTTTCACTGTGAAATTAACAAATTTAGTTAAAATAACTATTAATGGGCTAGTCATGGCGCAGTAAAATAAAGAGAAAATCAATTCAAATCAAGGTAAGAACAAACTTAATGATATTATGACGAACTGGTAACAGAAAACTTCGCAGCTCAGAAAATACACAGCAAAAGAGGCACCTTTAGCATAAAGTTGCTTATTTAACTCATAAGCATAGCCAGGATTTTTTACTGAAGTGGGCCCAAACCACAAATCATATCCAATGATGTCATCAGGAATTTTCGAAAGAGGAACTTTTTGCAGGCTAAGATAACGTAGAAAGGAAAATCAGAAGCCGTTGCCTGGTTTGGCACTTAACCAGGATTTTGCTAAAGAGAGAGGGCTTAAACCAAAATTTGAAAAGGAGAAATGTCTAAATTGGAAGACATGTTGAGCAAACTAGTGTAACTCAAACATATCACGGAGGGGAACTGGGGGTGAGCTTCCAACCGCTAGCCGATTTTTTGCAATTTTTTGAAAAAAGCTATTTTAATGCCATTGGATCACAATTCGCATGTGTTCAGAACCATTTAAAAGACCTAATTTTGACCATTTAAAAGCTAATTGAAACAACTAAATTGTTCAATCCTCCTTTTACTCACAATTTAAGTTCAAAACTCATTTAAAATCTTGCATTTTAATGTTAAATTTTGAAAGTGATTTGGCACAGGTAGGGGGAAGTAAGAGGGTCCACGACTTTTTGGAGCAGACCTTTTCGGTGCCAGTATTCGGTGCTTTTTGACTAACCCTAACCCAAATCCTAAATAAGTGAACTGTCAAAGAGAACCAAATTGGCGCCGAATGATCTGTGCAGAAAATGACCGGTAACCAAATAGGTGACGCCGAAATGGTCACACCGAAAAGACGTGATCCCGAAGTAAGATACATTGTCTTCTGCAATACTTTAGCAGCAAATAACAATCCACTTGAAGATCTTTCAAAGATATTTTTGCTTTGTCATGAAAATAACCAGTTTAGGAATACATGTACAACCACGAGGCCAGGCCTCCTAAATTCAAATTCAATAATTTGTTCAGCAAGCATTTCTCATAGCTAATTTTTTTCAAAGTATATTTTCAAGTAAAAACTGGCAAGGTGAAGGCGACTTGTTATTGAAAAATGGCACAATAGATGGGTATGCCTACAAACCATGCAATTGCCCAGGCCAGATTTACATTGTGTGGGGCCCCTGGCACTTGGGAAATTTTGCACCATTTTCTGCCAAATACAGGTAAAGACCAAAAAAAGTCTTACCATCTGAGTGAGAAGCCATTGTACTGTGCCATATGGTAGATCTGTTCCTGGTTATTACATTAAGTTACAAAAAAAAGGGTAATTGAGGGCTTTAAGTAGCAACTTTTAGAATAAAAACCCTTAATTTCACCCAGGTAATACATTTAAATTGGTTGGTAAAAACAGAATTGAGGAGGCCCAGACCCCCTGGTTGTCAATGTTATTGTTAATTACTGTTGTACGCGTGTACTGTTGTACGCGAAGATACAAAAAGAAACTGAAATTGAAGAAACAATAGACTTTTTTGGGTGGGGAGGGTGAGCCCCTGGTTATTATGCCTATGATTTAAGTTAAAATTTAGTTTTTTAATCAAAAGTTTTTTAATCAAAACCTTCTATTTTCATTTGCAGATGTTTATGTATTACTGTTAATATCCTGATGAGGGCTTGATTGTTTTAAGCCAAAAACTATTGATATGTTTTACAGTTAAAAAAAATGTTAAATCCAGCAAAGTTGGTGCTCATTGCTTGAATAGAGCAAGATAGCTTGAAAGTTTAATTTTGATAGGTAAGCAAGTGCAAAGCATGACTGTAAGGTGTGGACGTTTAGGCCGGGATAATCAGGTAATGAGACTATTAGACATCAAACCAAAATTTTTAATTTTTGCAAAAATTAAAAAAAAAATTTTTCCCAATTTCTGCAGGCAGCGTGGCCGAATGGGTAAAGGCGTCATTTTTACGATGACTCTGATCGCAGGATCATGAGTTCAACCCGCACCCTGGTCACGTCGTTGCGTCCTTGGATAAGACGCTTTACGATAATTATCTCTGCTTGATGGCTTTGAACAAGCAGCAAATTTACGTGGGAAGAAGTCTAAAACGTAAACAGGAAAGCTTGGAAAATGGTCAACTCCTAAGCGGGTGTGGATTCGTCCAAAGCATAGCGCACCATCGCTTTCTCGTGATAGGAGGATAAAGATGCACCAATCAATCAATCAATTAATTATATTTATAAAAGAAATGTCAGAAAATAAAAATTGTAAAATTATAATCGACAATTAGAAAAAAAATCTTGTGCAAAAATTTTGGCTCTGGTGCATAATAGTCCTGGCGCATAAAAGTTTGGGTGCTTACTAGTCCTGGCACCTAATTGTCCTATGCCTAAAAGTCACAGACCAAAGTTTAAGTGTTAGTTTGATAATGGTTAAAGTGAATAGGTTCCAAATAACTTGTTGGACCACAAACAAAGACAAAGAGTTAAATGTTCAGCCAATGTTCCCCCTTAGGTTTTAATGAACCAAACTGCACCCAAAAATTGGTGATTTTTTATAGGAAGCAAAAAAATTTCAAAAATGAGTAATTGTGAGCCCAATAAAATGCAGAATTTCGATAAAAATTAGCTTGTTGGTTACATAGTGTTCAATGACTAAATATTCAATAAGATTTATAGACCTACTCACTACTCAATTTACCACATGCTGACATTTGCCAAGTCAAAAAATCAAAAGAGCAACTTACCCATGATATAGCCTGTAATATTTTCCAGATTCCAACTCTTTGTTTAAAGAATCTCTTTTAGCAATTCCCAAACTACACCTTCGAACTCCTTCGGAATAGAGTTCATCACGGGATAAAAATTCGTGGGGAGTGGATTTGTAGTCAGAATCATTGAAAACAAGATTTTCTAAAATATTATAAATCAGTTTGAATGGAGGTAATATTGGTAAATAATAATCTTGTTTAAAAAAAAAAAAAAAACAGAAAAATTGCATTATAAATATAATATACAGCACTTTTTCAATTGCATTATAAGAATAGAGCAAAAAAAGATAAAAAACTGCAATAGGACTTTTTAGTCACCGAGTCGAGCAAATCTCTTAATCACTTTATTTTTAAAGAGAAACTAACCTACTTCCACAGTGCATATGGCTGAGCACAATCAAACATTAGCAATATATTCGAGTAGTCATTCAATTTCAAGTTTGATAAAAATTCAACACAATAGGCTGGCAGGAGAATTTCTGTAGAGTTTGGTAAACCTAGGTCGACTGTTTTCCTGATACAAGCAATTGGAATGGCAGTACAAAAAGGAAATGCTGCTAGTGTTTTGGAAACTGTAAGCAAGGGTCAACATTTGGAAGAGATATACTATTTGTAATGCTATAGTCTTCTCATTTTATCTGTTTTAGTGATAAGCAATAATAGTTGTTTTGACAGAACTCAGAAAATTTTAGTCATGCTTTGGGCAGTACTTGATTAGCTATGGAGTTTGGTAGGTCAGTACCAGGATATACGTATTTCACTATAATTTGCTTTTAATGGTTCAGTACACATCTTAAATATCTAATGGGTCTTGTTATAATGTAATATACATGTGATGCATGCTAATAGTTGAAGTTTATATAATTTTTATGTAGCTAAGTCTTAGGCTAACTATCTAGGCCTATTTTGGTTCTAATATTTTTGATACTGTATTCGATGTAAAATATACCTCTTTAAAAAAATGTGTCTAGTGGTAATGTATTTTTTTCTTTTAACAATGTAATGCATCGGTTCCCAAACTGGAAGTAGCGATACTTTGCAAGGGCCACCACAAAAGTTGCTGCATTTGTTGAGGGTCTCTGTGCACTTAGTGTTTGATGTCAAGTCTGCTCTTGCTTGTAAAAAGATTATGTAACTAGAATATGACATCACAAGTGATATCCGGGTACTTCGCGAAAGTATTAACTTTACTTATCTAAAGAACTTCACAATTGCATTCAGCGTGTTTATGGTTGTTGATACTCATATCTGAAATGCATCTCTTTCGAATTTCATAATGTTCCATTAACAAGTCAAGTTTGTGTTTAACGGCTTTCAAAATTTAAATGTCAAGAAAAGGTACGTATCTATAAATATCTATCAGATATCGTTTCAACTTTCAAGGAGTTAGTTGAATTCTCGCTTAGCAGCGCAATTGTTAAAATTATGGTTACAAGCAAAATCCTTGTTAAAACAAATATTTTGACAATAACCTTTTGCTTCGATTGAAACACAGAAACAAAAACTTTTGATTTGAAAATGCCAAAATGATTTTTGGATTTTGCAACTTACATTATCTTGACCAGAAATTTGACACACTATTCTAAATATCAAATCTACACCCTAACCAGCCCACTGCAATATTTTTTTAGAAGAATTTTATACCAGCATATTGTAAGAACAGTTCGACAAATTTTTCTCAAAAATTAAGAACTAAATTAAACAATGCCTGCCTTAGCAATTAGCATGGAAAGAGCCTACCGATACTCTTTGATTATGTCTAGCTGGAGTACTTTAAAATAAAGATTTAAAAATTTTAAAGACCCCATTTGGCATGGTCTCCAGAATGTGGCCAACTTAATTTGTTATCTTTAATCTTTGATTTCTTTTAACTTGTCCAACAGATTTAGTTTGTTTGGCTTTTGTAGTTAATGGGGGAAGGTGCCAACAAAATTGAAGCATCCCTATAGTATGAGATCCTCACTTTTTTTCATATTATATTTTTACCGATTTTGAAAATTTTAATTTGTCTGGCTTGGGTGGTTAAAACTTTTGAAGGACCCGTTGGAGGAGGACTCTCCAATTGTGGCACTTCAAACTAGTGATATTTCATTTTACTATTCTGATTTTATCTTTGTTTTATATTTACTTATTCTGAAAGTTTCATAAGTCTAGCTTGAAGGGTTAAAAAGTTTGAATTCTAAAGGACCCCTGTTTTGGTGCCACAAACTTTTTGTTAAATTTTATTTTTCCTTCATATATGCTTGTGTGTCCTGAAATTGTGATGTGTCTAGCTTACACATGCAAAAAGTGTGAATTTTGTCATCCTCATTTGAGGGGGACCCCCATTGTCTACTCCCAAATTTTGTCAAATTTTATCTTTTCATATTTGCCTATTCTGAAAATTTCATCAGTACCGGGTGAGTGGTTCAGTTTTGAATTTTGGCGTCCTTGTTTGAGAGAGATCCCTTCATTTTGGTACCCCCAAATTTTGTCAAATTTTATTTTTTCTTTGTTTTGGCCTATTCTGAAAATTTCATTAGTCCAGTGGTTAAATTTTGAGCTTGGGCATTCTTGTTTGAAAAGGATTCCTTTATTTTGGTACCCTCATATTGCATCAAATTTTATCTTTTCTTCATGTTTGCATATCCTGAAAATTTCATGTGTCTAGCATGAGTGGTTAAAAAGTTAGAATATCGGTGGCCTTGTTTCAGGGGTACCCCCATTTTGTCAAATATTATCTTTTCTTCATATTTGCCAATCCTCGAAATTTCATGTGTCTAGCATGTGTGGTTAGAAAGTTTGATTTTTGGCAGCCCCATTTAAAGAGAACCCCCAAATTTGGTACCCCAAATTATTTCAAATTTTATGTTTCTTTTATATTTACTTGCCTTACAAACTTCATGTGTCCAGCTTTTAAGGTTAAAAAGTTTGAATTCTGGAGGTCCTCATTTGAGGGTAACCCCCTATTTTGGAACCCATAATTTTTGTTTGGTTTAATTTATTTTTGATATCTACCCACTCTGAAAATTTATCTCGCTTTAATGGTTTAAAAGTTTAAAATTTTGGTGGCCTCGTTTGAGGGTGTAGCCCCCATTTTGATACCTCCAAATTTTGTCAAATTTGATCTTTTTGTAATATTTGCCTACTCTAAAAATTTCATGTGTCTGGCATAAGTGGTTAAAAAGTTTGAATTTTTTCGGCCCTGCTTGAGGGTACCCCCCGTTTTGGTACCCTCAAATTTTGTCAAAATTTATCGTTCCTTTATATTTAATTACCTTAATAATTTTATGTATCTAGCTTAAAAGGGTAAAAAGTTTGAATTTTGGAAGATCCATTTTGGGGGAAACCCCCTACTGTGGCAACCCCAATTTTTGTTAGGTTAAATTTATTTTTAATATCTACCCATTCCTAAAATTTGATTCATCTATCTCCAACAGTTTAAGAGTTTAAAATTTTGGAGGACCTGTTTGAGGGGAATCTCCCCAACCTGGCACCCCCGATTTTAGTCGGGCACTAGTCTTCCCTAATATCTTCAATTGCTCAAACTTTGAATACAGTGCGTTTCGCGGTTTAAAAGTAGATAGCCGTAGAAGAAGAAAAATAGTATTCAAGTTGGGGTAAACCACATAATCAAAAGACAGGCTGTTGATAGTGTGCTCAAAAATCACAAACCAGTTTTCATCAATATTGGTAATTGGGACTTCCGCGACCCTTCCGTAAACAGATACTTAACAGACAAATATTTCACATAGTTTGAGGGTGCCACTTCCCCTCAGAACCTCCCCAAAGTTGACCCCCAAAAATCAAATTTTTGCTCAACCAAATTTACGATGCCTGTGTTTTTTATATCATTGCATATTCCAGAGGCAAATACTTTGACCAAGTTTGGGGGTACCACCCCTCGACAACTCTCCAAACGAACCCCCTAAACACCAATTTTTTCAACGGCTTGAGCTAGAGTTCTAGTTTTTATTTGATATTATGAAACACTGAAGAGACAAATACTTGGACATACTTTGAAAGTGCCACCCCCCGAAAACCCCCAAATGAACCCCACAAAAATCAATTTTTAAACGACTTAATCTAAGACTTCAGTCTTCTTGATACTAGAAGGTATTTAAACGACAAAAAATTGACATAGTTCGCGGGGGGTACCACCCCTTCGGAACCTTCCCAAATGGACCCCAAAATTTAATTCTATTAAACAGCTTCAAATAGAACGCTAAATTTTTTTGGATATCAATAGATATTTAAAACACAAACTTTTTTACACAGTCTGGGGGTACCAAACATCCATCCAAAAAATCACTTTTTGAAACCTAAATTTAACAAAAACTCTGAAACCATCAAAGCTAGAAACTTGAACTTTGGTTGTGCAGCTACATTTTTGGACTTGCTACGTCACGTGGTTTGTGGCAGATGCACCAAAAACAATAACGAAGTTTAATACATGATTTTAATAACTGATTTTTGTCATGCATACACATGTGCAACTGTGGCCAAGAACTTAAAGGCGCCAGCATAGGAAGTCATTGTGATTAAATAGACTTGGGTTCAATCATCTAGTTGGCCATTGGTTTTCCAATTCCAAAATTATATCGAATCCAGCACATTCTTTGATTAAAAGAAAATCGTTTTTAAATAGTTTATTTTGACATTAGATATGACCAAAGGGTATCCGGTTTCATTTTCTACAAAAATCCCCCCAAAATCAATTTTTTTAATGGCTTAAGTTAGGGAGCTAGTTTTTTTGATATCAGTAAATATTTAACTGACGAATACTTAAACATAGTTTGGGGGTACCCTCCCCCCAAAAACTCCCAAACATCATTGCGTTGAACGGCTTAAGCTAAAAACTCCAGTTTTTTTAACATAATATGGAGGTACCAGACCCCTGGAAATCCCCACGTGAACCCCACAAAAACCAATTTGTTGAACTTAAGCTAAGGCTCCAGTATTTTTTACATCAAAAACTATTTAAGAAACAAAATGTTTGACATTGTTTTGAGTACTCCCCTCTGAAACCTTCCCAAATGGACCACACAAAATCAATTATTTTGAATGACTTGAGCTAGTGCGCTAGTTTTTTTGGACATCAGTAGATATTTAAAAGACAATTTTTTCATGGTTTGGGGGTACCAACCCCCAAATAAACCTCTCCAAAAATCACTTTTTAAAAGCTAAATTTCCCAATTGATTTTAGTCAGTTGGGTTCATATGCTGAGCTGGCATAATGATTAGAGGCGCCAGGGTTTAAAATTGTCGTGAATGAACTGAGCTGGGTTCAAATATTTAGTCTGACATCGGTTTTACCCAAACCAAAAATGATTTAAAATCAACATTTATTTTTTTATGAGACAAAATCAGTTTGTTTGCATTGCATATGATTGAGTTTTACAGAAATATCGGTAACCTTCAAAGTATGAAGAGGAGAATGATGGTGAGATGGAACTGGCAGAAGTCCCATATTATTTTCCCCCGGGAAAATGAACATCTAGTTACCAAGATATATCGGTTTAAAATCGTCCACTTTCAACCCATTTTTGGCGTGTAAAATTTTGGTCACGTGACCAGGCACCCCCAAACTCGAATCGAATAAAGCAATCATAAGCACCCACATTGTTTCCAAATTTCAGCTTTGCACGTCAAGTGGTTTTGGAATTATAAGCGATTTAAAAACTTTTCAAGCCAAAAATTACCGTTTTTTTATGTTTTTTAGAGTCTCAATTCACGATCACGTGACCTGGGGTCCCCAAAATTGGCACACAAGACGTTTCCATTAATTGTTATATGGAGTCCAAATTTCAACTTTTTAGGTTTTACCGTTTGGCAGTTATAAGCAAATCAATCCTCATCTGCCAAAATTCGCAAACATAACCAACAGTACTACGCACTCATGCGAAGTCCCAATAACACATAACAATGAAGATTATTAAAATTTTTATTTAATGATTGTCAACCTAAAACTATAGGTTTTCGTGTTTCGACCAGTAACTTAGGCCATCTTTACGGCTAGCATTTAGAAGCAGAAGTCATTCATCTATACAATTTATTGATGCAATATACAGTGCGAATGAGCTATCACGACGCGTTTTGACCTTGCTCAAGGGTCTCATCAGGCGAAAAGAATAACACATTTAAACATGCAATGATATAAAACTGCAACTAAAAATTTGGAAGCAAACATTAGTGGCAATTTAGAATCATTAAACTTTGAAACATGCAATGATACAAAACTGCAATTACCAAAATGCAATTTTTATTTCCAAATTTGGTAATAGCAGTTTTGTATCATTGCATGTTTGAAAGTTTAATGATTCTAAATTGCCGCTAATGTTTGCTTCCAAATTTTTAGTTGCAGTTTTATATCATTGCATGTTTAAATGTGTTATTCTTTCCGCCTGATGAGACCCTTGAGCAAGGTCAAAACGCGTCGCGATAGCTCATTCGCAATGTATATTGCAATAATAAATTGTATAGATGAATAACTTATGCTTCTAAATGCTAGCCGTGAAGATGGCCTGGTCGAAACACGAAAACCTATAGTTTTAGGTTGACAATCATTGAATAAAAGTTTTAATGATTCTAAATTGCTGCTAATTTTTAGTTAAATGAGGATTAGTTTACCCAAATTTCGTATATTGTGTAACAATTAATTATTGTTACAATTTACCAGCTTGTACTGTATTTTATTTTATAATAACCACATGAGTGTAGAAAGTAACACATTCCACAGTGCTGGGCACCACAAGTTTTTTTTTTAAGTCCGCAGCCCGCAAATCTGCAATCGAATTTCAATTTTCATAATCCGCAACCGCAAGTCCGCAATTAGACGTTTAAAAGCTTAGTCTGCAACGACTTTTCAGGATTCTTGAATCCGCAACCGCAAGTCCGCACCTTCGTGATTCTTGAAGTCCACAACCACAAGTCCGCAACTTCGTAAATCTTAAAGTCTGCAACCGCCAGTTCGTAACTTCGTAAATCTTAAAGTCCGCAACCGCAAGTTTGCAACTTTTTATGAATCGAGTGGAAGAGTTTTGCAACCAACCACGTCCCGAAGTGAACTGCTCAGAGTTGATTAGCAAAAATAAGTCAAAAGTTGTGACTTGAGAGAAGTATAGCAAGCGTATGGTGGATACATTCCACGCAATAGAAGGAATTCTCACAATCGTTGATTGTAGTAAATGTACCACAGCATGACTTGTTATTGAGCTGGTTTTTTGGACGGCAAACTTAAGAATTGCCCATCCCCTTTTACTTTCAGGTCCAACTCAAAACAGATTCAAACGCTTGTAATTTTGGTTAAAGTTTTTAAGTGACTTGGCTCAGGGTTTGTAGCCCCCAGCCCTCCTGGTTACCCTTCTGCTTATACAGTAGGTGCCTAAACTGCATGGAATCATAGTGCACAACCTATCGACGAGCCCTTAAAAATGCTACAATGAACCTAGGGATTCGGAGATTAAAATCCATTGAATTACAGTGAGAAGCAATCAAATAGCAAAGCACAACCCGCATTTCCGCTTGCAACAATATATTCTCAGAAAACAATTTTTTTCAAGGCAGGAAAAGGCAAAGGCAGTTGAAGGCAAAAAAAACATTCATATCACTAATCATATTACTAAATTTTTAGTCCCTAGTTTCAATAAATACTCTAGGAACAAGATAACCACACGCTACAAGCAGTGCCGTCGCCAGACCAAACGAAGTAAGAGGGTCCTAGCCGAAAATGGGGGGCACTATAAAATGGACTAAACTTTTGCACATAAAAACTGATAGCAATATTTTAAAGCTACAATTTTGTATTTATCTTTGAAAAAAGATAAATATAAGCCTGGCAGCGTTTATTAGCTCGTTTTGCATGTGGCCAGTATAATCGCTTAAAAAATATGTCTGCACGAGTGAATGGGACCAGAAGCGCAACCAGGGTTTTGCTAAGAAAAAGGGGACTTGAACCATAAGTAAATGTTTCTTTGCACAAAAATTGTCTAATTTAGGTCCCATGCTGAACAAACTGTTGCTACTCACGCGTCTTACAGTGGGGGCAGAGCCCCCAGCTGCTGGGTGATTTTTGCAATTTTGCGGCAAAAATAGCGATTTTAAGGCCATTTAAATCACATTTTGCAAGTTTTAAAACCATATCAATAATTACAGTAAATTGCTAAAATTCAGAAGTCATTGAAAGATTTAAATTGTCTAGCCTCTTGAGCCCTCATATACTTCAGGTCAAGTCCAAAACACGTTTAAACGCTTATTCATTCTTTGATTGCATTTTCTAAATGACTTGGTTAAAGGGGGTTGATGACCCCTTAGCCTCTTCCCCCTGGTTGCGCCACTGACTGTGAACTAAAATAAATCTTGAGTGTGCTCTAAAAAAACAGCTGGTTTTTTAAAGAAATGTTTTCACGTATTTCACATCAGGAATAATTTTCACATATTGTTTTGGGTAATAATCACTAACAAAATATCGGTAACGCTTCTGCAGGCATACATCCCTATTCCGCGACACATCCATAAAGGCGTGTTAATAAGACGGATTACTGGGTCACACTTATGTACAGCAGTTGGTGGCCAGCAATTTTGCAAACAATCAAGAAAACTTCAAACAAGAATCATGTTTGAAAACTATTATTCCTTTTTCCATTATTGCTAGTTGTCTTGTCGTTACCTCATGCTCCAAAAAAGCATTCTGAATGAACCGAAAATGGGGGGGCACAAGCAGTTGTAAGGGGGGGACGGTGCCCCTGGCCCCACTGTAGCGACGGTACTCCTGGCCCCACCGTAGCGACGGCACTGGCTACAAGTACCAAAAGTGATACCCCAATGTCTAATTTTTTTTGAACTCACGGTAAAAAACAACAAAGCCATACTTTGAACCAGGGCTGTAAATTCAAACTTAAACCCAAAAAAATTGGTTGTTTTGCCGAACTCAAAAAAAACACTGTTGACTCCAATTTGAATCAGGTTAGACCCGCTTCTAATAGCCTGTATCGCCGCGTGCCATATCCTTCATATTTCTGCAGTCATACCACACTTTGGATATAAATATAACAATGTTATTCCTCACTGAACACCAAAAATTTGATTCATTTAAAGGAGCACGGCAAAACAAAAAGTCAATTATCAGCTAGCCAAATCAATATCAATTAACTAAAATTTACGCTATTGATTATTCTAACACTATGCTAAACTTTACTAAACTATACTTTTAAAAAACTCCTTCCAAATCGCACTATAGAAATAGAAACATCAGCACGTTAAAATTTTACATAACCAACTTACTACACAGCCAACTTGATACACTAAACTACGAAACTTGAGACACACACCATATCACTACTGTTGTCAAAAACTATCTAATTTGAACACTAGTTGCAAACTTAAAGATTATGAGATTAAAGGTCTAAAGACAATACAGTTAAAATTACCACAAAGACAGTTCTAGGAGATTCTTAAAACAAGCACAAAAGGGGTTTCTGAAAAGCGAACTTAGTATTTCTGTCAGCCTGAACTCAAAAAACTTGATATTTTTGCCGAACTTGAACTCGAAAAAATTTAATCGATTTCATATGTTTGACGGGGTAAAAACATAAATATTTTACGAAAGTAGAAAGGAATATCAATATTTGTATAAAACTTGCAAAATTGCGCACTAAAATTAAACATAGTCCGCAACCGCAAGTCTGCAATTTAAACTGCTAAAGTCCACAAATCCGCGTGTCCGCAACTTTTTTTGTTAGTACGCAATTGCAGATTTGTGGACTTGCAGACTAACTTGCGGACTTGCCTGGCTCTGACATTCCATAGTGTCAAACAATATCTGCAGTAAAGCATTGACAATTTATTGGATTAATAATGGACGGCTTGGACGCATTTGTTACCAGTACTTTACCTCAGAAGAGACAGGTGGAAGATAATGTAAACAAAGAAAAAAGTGCAAGGCTTGAAAATACGGCAGTGTTTATCTCAATTTTGGCTTTACAGTCACAGAACAGAAAGGTATTGAGCATTCGCAATGTTGCAGTTTTAGCCACAGAAAGTATGCTACCCAGTAAACAAAAGCGTCACTTAACAAACCACAGCAACTTATATGGTAAACCACGCAAATTTTTCCCTTTTAAGTTATCAGAAATGAATAAGCAGTCGGTCTTATTATCAATTCTTTACACACACCTGCCAAGACACAGCCTGCGTCTTTTAAAGTTGCATACAGAATTGCAAAATGCAAAAAACTCATACTATTGAAGAAGAATTCATACTTCCTGCAGCTCTTAACAAACTCTGCCTAGTTTTAACAATGCTTGGAGAATCAGTTGCTCAAAAACTAAAAGTTGTTCTACTCTCAAACCACACCATTTGTATTAGGATTGATAAAATCGCAGATCTGGATATTTTTTAATTGACATTTTTTTGAATTTCATTAGGATCTTACACATTCCAACCTGTTGACAATTTTATTGATTTCGATTTACTGGGAATGGTATCGATAATGTTTTATTTATTTATCGTTTATATATAATTTAGCAAATTCTTTATTTCATTTTTTAAATAAAGCAAAAGACATACTTTGTTTTAAATAACTCAGCATAGAATTCCATATAACACTTTGATGATTAAAACTATTAATCTTTGAAATTAATGATAAATTAGCACAGATACTGGTGCTAAGTGTTTTAAAAGTCTATGTTAAAATTTTACAATGCCTTATATCTTATATCTAGCTCTAACCCTAACGTTAATCCTAACCCAAACTCAAAATCTAACCCAAACCCTAATGATAATTTTAAAAATGACAACAGTAAATGAGCAAATGAGAGCTCACTCTTCGCTCTATTGTTCTCTTAATGGACGTCACGTAACATAACACCAGCCACTTCCATTGAAAAAGTAAAAAATTGTGGCAGACATAGCAGTGACAAGACAAGACTAACACAACAGAAAACTTGAAGATTTAACCTTTTAAACATCAGCTTTGCCAAGCTATTCTTTGTAGCTCCAAGGGTATGATTTTTAAAAACATGATAAATGCAATTGCAATTGGGTCTAGGCCTACATTTCTATTTACCAAGTTCCCTTTACCAGGAGTCAGCAAAGGGACCAACAGTCTTTGAGTCAAGCTGCCACCTCCCATCTGTCTACCACACACAGTGGAGGCTTAACACTGTCCTTTTATTCTTTCTAATTTTGTTATTCTTATATTAAGTATATTTACCAGTTTACTGGTAATTTCGTTTGTTTCTTTCACTTATGAAGCACCTGGTAATTTCTTGAAAGTGGCTAGTGTTACATAACGCTCATTAACAGACTAAGAGAATAGCTTAATACTAGAGCAAAAAGTGAGCCTCATTTGCTCATTTACTCTTTTTTTATTTTTTAAATTATTGTTAGGGTTTGGGTTAAATTTTGAGTTTGGGTAAAGTAAAGATTAACATTACGGTTAGAGCTAGGGTTAGAATTTGGGTTAGGTTTAGGGTTAGGATTAGGGCTAGGATAGCGATTTTCTAATTCCTAAGTACTACCGTAATGTACGATAACAGCAGCCTCTGCCTAATTTCTTTCCTTCCTTTGACAAAGACTTAGAAAGCACACTCTGTACAGTGCTACGTGGTCCTTACCAGTTACTCAATACTAAAAAAAAATGAAAAGTCTGAAAGTTAAGGTAAATTTCACGATGTACTATAGTAGCCTACAGTACAGTACAGAGTTGTAGACTACCGTATAGTCCAGAGTACCGGTACGGTACTTTATCGTACTTCGCACTTACGTATTTGCCGCCTTTTAGCTAAATTTTCTGGGCCATTATGAATAATGCGAGCCAGTTCTTCAACATTAATCCCAGAAGCTATTCTTTCTTTTTGTAAATCAAGATTAACAGCCATTCCGATACACAACAACTTGCGGACTGACAGAGTGGTATAAGTAGCCTACTAACCCTAGTTAAGCCTATGTATAGACTAGAGGCGACCTGCAAATCACAACCTCAGCAAATGTTTCTTAACTAGGCTACAATGATCTATGCCGTGTCTATCCACTTTCTGCTGCTGAAAAGATGAAATCATTGATTCACCGTGACATAAATTCAACCACTATTGCTGCAGAGTTGGTACAAATAGGCCTATTGATGATTCCTGTCTTTCTGGCAGAAGGTGAAGTCTAGAACACCAAAAAAAAGCGGTCAGAATCGACATGTTTGAGTGATTTTCGTATTTCAATTTTGTGCGTGTTTGAAGGTTTTCGGAAAACATCACAAAGGCATTTTTTAATAAACATAATGCAACAATGAAGGAGTTTTGTAGCCTAGTAAAGAAACATTTGCTGAAGTTGTGATTTGCAGGTCGCCTCTATACATAGGCTTAACTACGGATCAAGAAATCACTTAAGCGTGTCGATTCTGACTGCGTTTTCTGGTGTTCTAGATTATTCCATGGCCGAATATCAAGCGTACGTTCTGGCGGAAAGTGTTGCCGCAAAAAAAACAACAGAAACTACACTACGTCATTAACATTTTGCTGTGTTGCCAGCCGCCGAAATCGAACGAGTCATTACGTAATAATTGAAAACTTAATCATCAATCACAATCATACAAAAAAAATAACAATGTTGTCAAAAAAAATCCATTACTAAAAAAACAATCTCGAACAGCTCAAACCGAAAAATAAAACACAAAAAACAACAAAAAAGGCAGCAAAAACAAATTACCAATACTTCAAAACAATTTACCATTAACTCAGGCCCAAGTCCAAATTCAGTCCAAAACTGGATCCTCAGCAGAATGGTTTAAAAAAGGCCATTAATTCTTGGCAAAAAACGCCATTTCGGGGAAATTTTTTTAATTTTTCCCTTTAACTTTCCGACGCACCCCAAGATCCGGGTTTGGATGCATTCGGTAGCTTATGGGCCCCATGGGTAGACTTGGGTTTGGTAGTCAAGTCAAGTCAAGTTTATTTCACCACACGCTTAAAAGTACTCAGGCAGGAAACAGCGATAAGACCATGCGGTTATCCAGGTCAACTGCATCTTTCAGCAACACTTTACAGTTACAGGCATAAACTTAACCTATTCATTGAACCTCCAAAAAAAATTTAAAAAAATAATTAAAAAAAAAATAAAATAACAAAAAAATCAAAATAAAAAATAAAAATAAAAAAAATAAAAAAAATAAAAATAAAAAAGCTTTGTTTGTTTAGTATAGATGTACTGTCTGTATAGTTACATACACATGAAAAGTACAGCAGATACAATGAAAGCACAAAAATAACAATATAAAGTCAACAATATCGCAAAACTAGTGACAGCCAGATATTTCTCGTAGTAAAGTACATCAATCGTAACTGCGTAATAGCTTATTTTTAAAAAAACTTTTAAATTTTATGAAAGAACATTGACGATATTTTTGCGGAATACTTTTTCATTCGTTCAAACCGAGATGATGAAACGTTTTTTTCCCTGTTTCGGTGCTGAAAAAGGTTTGAAATTACTCATTTCTAGTTTTTTGTCTAGTATTGTAGTTATGTATGTTTTCAAGTTTGATAAAATGGTTGTTGAAAGAATTTGATAACATGTTATTGCTGTACTTAAACATAAATTTGGCGAACTCCGTGTTGATCATATCTTCGAGCTTCAAAACTCTAAACCTGGAGTATAATAAATTCGTTTCATAACGACGGGGACGAAAAAGACAGGTTCGTAAAATTTTGTTTTGCAGAATTGAAAGTTTGTGGTAGTGGCTTTTAGCAGCTCTTCCCCAATTCATTAAAGAGTATTGAATATCTGAGTGAAACATGCTATAATAAACTATTCGAAGAGTTGATGAAGGAACGTAGTGACGTAATTTATAGATCATTCCGCAAACTTTAGAAAGCTTTTTAGCCAGATAGTCAATGTGAATTTTCCGCGATAATTCCCTATCTAAGTGAATTCCTACATACTTAATGCTATTTTTCAATTCAATTGGATAATGATTAATGTACAATTTGAAATCTGTCAGTTTTGTACGTTTTTTACCGACAAGCATATATAGCAGCTTTTTTTGTAGTTGATGGTTAATTTGTTGAGTTTCATCCATGAGTCAATTTTTTTATTTCATTTGTTACCACAGATTGTAGATTTTTGATGTTGTTGTGAGAAATATGTAAGTTTGTATCATCTGCAACAGTGTAGTTTCTAAATTAGAAGCATTGGGCAGGTCATTGACATATAGTGAGAATAATAGCGGGCCTAATACCGAACCTTGCGGAACTCCATGTTCTATCTTGCATAATTTGGATATGTTGCATCCCACTTTCGTGCAGATTTTACGTCCTGTAAGATAGGATTGCAATAGATTAAATGCAGAGCCTCGAAATCCATAATGGCGAAGTTTTTTTAATAAAATGGTTATATCTACTGAATCAAAGGCTTTTCTTTAAATCAAGAAAGATGGAACATGTAATTTTTCCGTCATTGATATTATTTAGTAATTTGTCATAAAATGTTGTAATAGCTAGATCAGTGGAGCTGTTTTCCCTAAAACCAAACTGTGAAGGTGTTAAAATGTTATTTTTATTCACAAATTTTGTCATAATCGTTTCGATAATTTTTTCAAACACTTTAGAGAAAAAAGAGAGAGGAGAGAAATCGGTCGAAAATCGCCCAGTGACTTGGGGGATGAAACTTTGGCTACTGGAACAACATATGCCATCTTAAATGAATCTGGAAAGGTTTTTAGTTTTATGCATTTGTTGAACAATTTTGCTAGTACAGGAGATAAAATACAGTTAGACATTTTTATAAATTTAGAATGAATTTCATCAATGCCATGCGCAGAGTTAGTTTTGATGTTATTAATACAAGCACTTACATCATGTTCAGTAATTTCATGAAAAACAAAAGAATTCATGCAGCTTTTACCGTGGATTTTGAACGAAGAATTATTTCTTGGTGCGATGTTTTTGGACAAAGAGGCACCAATAGTGGCAAAATAATCACAGAGTTTGTCCAAAAAGGGTTTTGAATCTGTTTTGTAGAATTGATTTTCAATTGATATGGTAGAGGGCGATTTAATTTTGTTAGATGGATGCTTGCAATCAATAATCTCTCTAATAGCAGACCACGTTTGAGAAAAGTTTCTAGAGTTGGTTTTAATTAAGTTTTCATAGTAATTACTTTTTGCAGCATTTTTTACATGCGTTAGTTTATTCAGCTATTTTTTGTAGAGCGCTTTTTCTTTAGGAGTATTGCTTTTAAAAAGTTTTCTGAACAACTTATTTTTAGTTTTTATGGACTTAAGTAGACCAGACGTAATCCAGGGCTTTTTTTTTTTTTTCTTTTTGCGTCTGCGGTCTCAAAGGGGCGTGTTTGTCTAGCACTGATTTAAAAGTAAGTGTAATATTAGATACATCCGTATTAACGTTAGTTGCTGAGTAATTTAATTTAATTTCAGGCATTTTAGCACTCAAATCAGTTAAAAAGTCTTCAAGAACGAAATGCTTCATGCAGCGTATCAATTTGGTATCATTATTAACACAACATGTGGTGTTTTTTACAATAAAAAATGTAGGTAAATGATCTGACAACTCAAATATCGCTACCCCGCTGATTGTGCGAGTGTTGTCGATGTTGGTATATATATGATCTAGCAATGAAGGCCTACAGTTTTCGCCAAATCTGGTGTGATTATTTATCTTCATTTTGCACCCAATCATTGCTAAATTTTTCATGTAATCAGCAATTTTTTCGTTGTCTTTCGCAAAGTAGTTTACATTAATATCTCCACATACTACTGTATATAATTTAGGTTACTGTTTTCTAAATCAGTTAAGGTATCACAGAGCTTGTCTTGGAAAGGCAGTAATAATTTATTAGGATGGCGATAAATTACTGCTATAACGAAATTTGTTTTTTAGTTTTTAGTTCTATCCATAAATCTTCACAAAGTTGAATAAAAGAGTCAAGTCGTTTCTTAAGCGATATTGCATATTTCCTCTAATATAAAAACCAACTCCACCGGCACAAGTCGGTGAATCTTTACGGAGAAATGTATAATTAGGTAAGTTTAAATTAGAGACACTATTTGAGTTCAGTTTTGTTTCTGAAATTGCAATAACATCTGGTAACCTGATATGTCTTCAGCGATTATTGCACCATAGACAGAATAGACTTTTACAAGGTTGGGACAACGGATGTGACGTAATAAATCTGCAAAACCATGGTAGAAAAAAAAATTTCGCGCCCAGGCCCCAGACCCCCGTCTGTGATACGTTTGAGTTACACAAATTTTCTCAACACGTCTTCAAAGGTAGATCCTTGCACTTTTCAACTATTAGTTTAAGCCCTCTCTCTTTACAAAACCTGGTTAAGTGCCAGCAAGCAACGGTTTCAGATCTTCCATCCTACGATATCTTTGTCCGACAAAAAGTTCCTGTTTTCAAAATTTTTGATGATGTCATTGGATGTAATTTGTAATTTGAACCCCCCCCCCCCCCCAATCAAAAATTCTGGCTACGTCTATGAATTGGAGATTGCCTGAAAAACTTTTTGGAAGACCTTTTTTGTTTTGTTTTTTATTCGGAGAACACTTGCGGCTGTGTCCTTGGTCCTTGGCCTCGAGAGGGTCTGTTCTCGAAAGAGCTGTCCTTGGCCTCGGATTTTTTTTTGTTCTTGGCCTTGAGCTTTGTGTCCTCGACTCCACCTCTGTTCGCAACTGAAACAACTAACGTAGTCTGGAAGCTGAGCCAGTGCGAGATTTTAATTCCGAGATGTCGCCTTAGCAAAAAAACTAAGCGAAAGCTACTGCATCATAACTAGGATCACCGCATGCACACACGGTGCTCCATGCTCACACGCGTCAATATCAAAAACTGAAAAGCAACTTTAAGCACAACTTAAAAAGCAACTGTCAGTTAAAATTGGTCACAATGATGAAACAGTTAACTTATGACCAAACAAAAGAAACTAATAGAATTAAAGACAAAAAAATCAAAATAATCGAAAAAATCGCAGATTTTTTTTGTCAAATTCTGCAATGCGATAACGGATGCGATTTTTTGCTTGTTTTGATGCGATAATTAGATGCGATATTTTTCCGAAAAAAACGTGGGATGCGTTGCGATTTTCGATGCGATGCGATACGATTGCCATCCCTGCTTTTACTTTAAAAACATACCAAACATAGAAGAATTTTAACCGTTTTCTTGTTTGCATGAGAACTGTTTGATCAAAGACATTCAAAGACTTGCATTTTCTTGAGTTTTACCTAAAAAACCGTAACTTTATACCTAAAATTTTATTGAAATATGGGGAAATTTTGTAAACTATCTTAGACATTTATTTAGCTTGAATAAAAATTCTTGTTTGAAAACTCTATTTTTTATAATTATTCCGGAAAATCGTTCAAAATTAAACCTCTTTTCGTGATCTCGGATATAAATTTACTTGAAAAAAAGGTTTTTTGGTACTTTGAATCAAAATTCTCCTAATCTCTTAAATATTTTAGCGATTTTCTTGTTCGCATAAACATGATTTGTTTGAAGATAACTAAAAGTCATACAATTTCTTTAAATTGAATAAAACCTTGAATAATTAAAATGAATTGAATTTTTGATTAGTCTTGTTTAGGCTTAGTTTAGTTGAAAAAAAAAATTGAAGTCTTACGATTTCTTTGTTTGAAACAATAATTCTACCCTAAAAATGAATATCATTCGATAACTTTTAACTAATGTTTCTCTAAAATTTAGGCTTTTTGGTCGCTTTATATTGTTGTGTAGGGATAAATTCAATAAACTATCTTAAAACCTAACCATTTCTCTGTTTTGAGCGAAAACTGTAGCGTAAAAAACAAAAGCGCTGGTATAAAAATCTTAAATTTTTTAAAGTTCCTTGTTTACATAGGAATAGTTTGATCAAAAACATTCGAGGTCTTATAATTTCTTGGACTTGAAATGTAATTTTATGTCAAACAAGTAGTTTATCTAAATTTGTTTCAAACATAAAGTAATTTTATCTTAAACTTACTTAAATTTAAACTTTTTTGGAGTATTTTGGTTTACATAAACCTGTGTTTACAAAAAAATGTTTAAAGTCTTACGTTTCTTTATCTTGAAGATTGCTTTATCTTTAAAACCTTATCTAATATTGTAAAATTTTCAACCATTGCCTTGATTTCGTAGAAAAAGTTGGTCAAAAGTACTAAAAACCTCACAATTTCTTTGCCTTGAATAAAAATTTTATCTAAAAAGTCGAAAACTTACTTAAATTAAAACCTTATAAGTTCTCAAATAATTTTGTTTATACAGAGATAGTTTTGTGGAAAGTAGTTGAGGTCTTACGATTTCTTTGTTTAAAACAATAATTTTACCTTGAAATGAATATCACTCAATAACTTTTTCAAAAATTTTGTTTTTTTATAACGTAATATCGTTTTCAAAGCAATAAGTTCACCAAAATCTCTTCCTTCCTTGTAATTTCTTTGCCTTGAGTGAAAATTGTAACGTAACTAATCGAAACTCCTGCCTGAAAGTTAATCAATTTTAATATTCTTCTTTGCATCAGGATGATTTGATCAAAATATTCAAAATTGTTGTGCTTATTTGTCTTGAATACTGTTTGCACCTTAAAAGTGTACTCAACATTGTAAATTTTTAATGATTTTCTTGTATTCATAGAATAGTTTTATGAAAAACGTTTCCAAGTTTTGCAATTTTTTTGTCTGGCATAATAGTTTTATTAAAAGCATGAACCACTTTCTTAAAGTGTAGTTTTTAATAACTACCGTAAAAAACTCTATTTGAGCGCTACCTTTATTCGAACGCCACCTCTAATAGAACGCCTCTACAGCAGTATCAAAAATAGAACGCCACCCTTTAATTGAACACTACCTTTGATAGAACACCACTTTGAAATTCGTTATGCTAGTTAGTAACCAAATGGTTTTCTACATCACAAAATAGTAATTACCCATTTACCGGTATACCAACCCCAGCACAAAAATGTCGAGGACGTCTACAACAGCGACGTGTCAGTTGATTTTCACCAGTGAATTTTTGATTGCTTTACCAGTAACTGTGTTACGGTAGGTGTTTTTTCCTTTCATTAATAAAATTTATTTTTCGAAACTGTTAACCAAATAGTTGAAAAATAGAGCGCCATCCTCTAATTGAACGCCGCTATAAGGAAAAGGTTGAGGAATAGAACGCCATGGCGCTCAAATAGAAGTTTTTCGGTATATTTTGTTTTTAGGGATAAGTTTAATACAATATAATGAAACACAATTTCTTTTGAGTGAAAATTGCAACGAAAAATAATTCAAAACCTGTCTGAAACTTGAACTTTTTATAAACTTCGTCTTTACGTCAGAGCAAGGGACTTCTTTTTGGAGTGGTATAAAGTCATATCGGTCAGATTTCTGTAAAAACAGACTTAGGTTTTGCTTTTTTGGAAACAGAGGAGCTGTGAAGTAACCTTTGAGGAGTCTTCAAGTCAAACAACTCCACAAAATTGATGAGAATTTTAGTTTTACTTGAGAAATTAAAATTTTTCTTTCGTAGTTTTTTTTTTCTGCGGAAACAATTAAAAGATATTTGCGGCGATGCAAGCTTCAGATCTCGGGTAAACAGATTTATCCTTCAGGTAAAAGTTGAAGGTGTCTGCAATGCGGTAAGTCCTATAAAACTGAAGACGTCTGCGGATATGGAAGTTTTTATGTAATCTTGATAAATTAACCCTTTCGGGGTGAAACGATAGACGCCTGTAATGATGTAAGTTTCCAACCTCGGTCAAATATAGCTTTACTCCTTCGAGGTGAAGTCGAAGACGTGTGAGGCACGATAAGACCGCTAAAATTCAAGATATTCTGCGGCGATGCATGTTTTAACTCTCCGTCAAATGGTTTTATAGCCCCTTCGCGTTGAAATGGTGAATATTTGCGGCGATTTCAGCTTTCAATCTCAGCCAATAGATTTTTTTTAACTTTAAAGTTTTTTTGGTTTAAATATGAAGTTTTTTTTAGCTTAAATATCGCTAAAATTGTTTAACATCTTAATCTTTTTTATTGCTTTACATGTTTCAATGCAAGTCTTTTTTGTAAAAAATGTTAATTTTTTTCGCTCTAAAGTTGCGGTGTTGCAGACTTTTTTTTTGGTCAAATAAATTTACAAAGTTTTTTTAACTTAGGGTTCCCATTGGAAGCAATATCAAAAAAGGCGTTTCATGCTTTTAATTTTGGTCAAATATTTTTTCAAACTTTTTTTTTTAACTTTTTTTTTAAACTTAGGGTTCGTTTTGAAAGTAATATTAAAAAAAGGCGTTCCAGACTTTTAATTTTGGTCGGTTGAGGGTTTGGTGGTTGTTGTTCTGCTGGGGATTGAACCGCTTGTCCTTGGCATTAAACCGGTACTGCGTGTTCGTTTAAGTTTATTATTCGCAATTTTTTAGATGGGGTTTTGCATAAATGGTTACTTTTCTTCTAGGTAGAGTGAAATTGAACATGACACTGGAGGTAACAGCAACAGGTGCGTTATGTCGATCAGGGGCTGGTTTTCTTTTAAATTTTCTGTTACATTTTCGCACTCTAATTTCAAGTACAGCACCATTTCGAGTAAAGGTTTTCTGGCAATAGGTACACGCGTTCATTTTGATAGAATGACTAGAGCGTTAAAACTCTCGGGTATGCATCGCAGCGAACAAACTTGCCAGTCCTTGTGACACCAAGGCGATCGGAAATTAAACAAATTGGATTTTATTACGTCATGCAAGCAAAACAGCGTTAAAGGCGGTGAATCATCCAGCCAATTCCGGTGGTTTACAGTAGCTAAAATTGAACTTTAATTTTTGATATTTTTGCTTTGATTTTGGGGCTGCGTTTGCAAAGATATTCAACAAATACAAAAAGATGTCCCCCCGAAAAGTTTTTGGCAACTCTGAGTTTTGATCTTCCCGCCAAAACCACAGTTCTCTCAACTATTAGGCCTACTGTAATCTTATTAAACTATTAGGCCTAGCTATCAAAAAACTATTAGGCCTAATAGTTTAGAGATAGTTGAGACTAATTAGGCCTAAATTAATGAACTATCTCTAAACTATTAGGCCTACCACAGTTCTCTAAACCATTAGGCCTACTGTGGTTTTGGCGGGAAGAGCAAAACTCAGAGTTTCCAAAAACTTTTTTTGGGGGACATCTTTTTGTATTTGTTGAATATCTTTGCAACCTCAGTCCCAAAATTAAAACAAAAAATATCAAAAATTATAGTTCAATTTTAGCTATTGTAAACCACTGGAATTGGCTGGATGATTCACCGCCTTTAACAAGTTTTAGTCCGGCGAGTGAAAACAGTTGAAAAGATTTTTTGAAGGCGAATTTGCGGCAGGCCATCTGAGGTTAACAGATGTGGCTGCAACAGCTAACGACCAGCCTCTCGCTATTTTAATGCAAAAGTCAAAGATAATACCACCTTTCCATATCGATTCACATATTATTCTAGCAGTAACTGTTGCAATATTTTAATGCAAAAGTCAAAGAATAACATCGACCAACTTGTATTCAAGTTTGCCATTATCTTGCTGAAACATAATACCGCAGTTATTCGGACTCCAAAATTAATATGCAACCATATTTCTAATATATCGACTAAATATTTTAAAATTTTATTTTGTTGTCACAATTTTTAATTTTTTTAGATTGAAAGTATCGAATTGTTGGAACCCTGCAAACTTCAAAGCGATTTTGCGACAGCTAGCCGCCAATCCAAAGAACGGTCCATTACATTTTAAGTTTAGTCCAAATTTTAAACTTTAGATTTTGATTAACCACCTTCGGTAGCTCAATTCCCGGGAAGTGTTACAAATTTTAAACTTTAACTAACCGCCTGCGGTAGTTTGATTTTCAGGGAAGCCTTACAAATTTCAAACTTTGGACTCGCTACCTTCGGTAGTTCGGTTCTCAGACGAACCTAGTCAAATTTTTAAAACTTTGGACTCACCACCTTTGGTGGTTCGGTTCTTAGACAAGACTTTCTTAGACAAGACTCACCACCTTACAAAATATTATACTCACCACCTTAGGTGGTTCGGGTCCCAGGTAAACTTTAGACTAACCACCTTCGGTGGCTCGGTTCTTAGGCAAGCCTTACAACAACTTTTAACTTTAGATTCACCTTCACCCAACCTTCGGTGGTTCGGTTCTTAGACAAACCTAAAAAAATTTTAAAACTTTAGACTCACCACCTTCGGTGATTCGGTTCTTAGGTAAGCCTTACAACAACTTTTAACTTTAAACTCGCCTTCACCCAACCTTCGGTGGTTCGGTTCTTAGACAAACCTAAAAAAATTTTAAAACTTTAGACTCACCACCTTCGGTGATTCGGTTCTTAGGTAAGCCTTACAACAACTTTTAACTTTAAACTCGCCTTCACCCAACCTTCGGTGGTTCGGTTCTTTATAGACAAACCTTAGACTCACTACCTGCGGTGGTTCGGGTCCCAGGTAAACTTTAGACTCACCACCTTCGGTGGTTCGGTTCTTAAGCAAACTTTAGACTCACCACCTTCGGTGGTTCGGGTCCCAGGTAAACTTTAGACTCACCACCTTCGGTGGTTCGGTTCTCATATAAGTCAAATTTTTAAACTTTAGGGGTAGGGTTTTTGCCGCATTCCTCCGCTAAAGTAATAGTCCGCATTTTGTGAGTCACTCCGCAATCCTCCGCCTCCGCAATCCTCAATGGCCTGAAATCAGTCCTTCTCTACTACTAAGGTCTTTTGCATGATTTGTTTTTCGATACGACCTTAGATTGCCAGCTGCCAACCTTTGTTGTTTAATTTCCGGCTTTTTGGATGCCAGACGAAGGCGATCTAGTACGTGCTATCACTGCTCGGAACTATCTTAAATCGTGCTTGGAGTTTCAGACTTTAGCAGTGACTGATTGGAGTCAAGTGAACAGTGTCAATTTTTGTGAAACGTGTCAAAGCTGCTCAACTTGGGTAAATTGCGTTTTGCGATCCACCCTCCTTTCCTATGGATTTGAGTATTGACTGTGAGGGAACAATCCTATAGAGAGGAAGAAAGGCCTTGAATTGGTCTTTACATCGAATTTGAGACTACTCCGTTTTTTCTGTACTTTTCTTTATTCATTAGAATAATAAATCTCATTATAAAAATCAATAAATCAAGTGTTCAGCTAGTGCAAGAAGAGCGGGATTGGGAGAGTTTGGCATAGCTCTCCTACACGTTGTTGATATTGGCTTCAAAACCCCGCATCGCCGCCGGGCAGAAAACACAAAATGGTTCGGATGGGCAAGTCGTAGCAGATCTTCAAATTTAAGAATTCAGCAATTACGAAAAACTGTTTGGCAAATTGAAACAATCGTATTGTGTGAAAGTTCTAATTGAAGAACGGGGGGAAACAAGCATTGTAGAAAATTGCTCGTTTGTATTTCTGCTAATACTCCCTTTGCAAGAGGTTTAAAGCACAAATGCCCTTTCAGCGCTGTCATAGGACATCTAGGGGCCAGGGCCGCAAATATGGGTTACTGTTACTAATGCTAACTCCAAAACATGGCGGAGCCGATCTGTTTGTGGATTCAATAGAAGGTATGTGCTGTGTGATGAAATACAACCAGGGTTATTCTTACTATAATATTAATATATTTTTTACTACCGAGTGGTGTAAAGTAACGAAATACTTTTACTTGAGTAGATTACTCAAATAGTTTTTTCCAATAACGAGTACTTTTTGAATAACTTTTTGTGACTTTTTTTACTTGCTTACTTTTAAAGTGAAGTAACGCTATGTAAGCAGTATTTCGATTCAGAGAAGTACAAAGCATACTGTAATTTTAAATTTGAACCACAAATTCGTCAGAACGGTCGACTTTTCTGCCGGAAATTCTTCAATTCAGTTAAATTAGTTTTATTTTCCTCTTTTTTCGGCTGGCAAATCTTGCGTCAGAGGTCAGACTACCAAGGCGACTGCAGCAATGCCCTTTTTCTACGTATCTACGAACGTATCAGATCCAGTCTGCCGATTAGCAGTTTAAAATGCTATTGAACGCAACTCAAGATCAGAGTCTGGCGATTTGCAGTTCAAGATTTACCAATTGAAAGCAAAAGCAATCCAAGAATAAGTTTGAATATATTTGTAAAAAAAAATTAAAGAAATCCTTAGCTACGAACAACAAATATAAGAATGTATTTGTCTGTAGTTAATTTGGTGTTTATTACTATGTGTTTCGTTTTATCCATAGCTTGGGCAATTAGCACTTTTGATGCTCGTTTTGAATTATTTGTATTGCTCGCGTTTTAATACCTTGTAATTGTAAAGTTTCAAGTGGTAGGTACTAATACCCTGTTTCTTATCAATATGGCATGTGGTTAGCTCATTTTCTATACTCTTTTCTCTTACTACTCTGTTTTGTTCTTGTTTTTTCCTTACTGCATTGTTTGATGACTTGCATTGCTGTATTATTTAGGTAATTAGAAGGTTAAAAGCTGCAGACTTGGCGACCGCGCCAGTCTCTTAGATCTGGACTATGGTCTTTTTGCAGCTTCTCACCAGAAAGACATTTCCTACATTTTCTTGCTGTATGCTTTTAAATTTCTTGAATGTTTCTATTGTTTTTCTGTACAAAAATAAAACAGCAACAACAACGGCCCGGTCAAACCAAAAAACTACAAAAATTGGTCTTCACAGCTTTCATGCTTGACGTACAGCAAAAAAGAAGTGTGAAGCTTCCACCATGTTTGTCAGAAAAATAGCATTTAGCGTTAAGTAGGCTAGTTAGGAATTCACTTAGATAGGGAATTATCGCGGAAAATTCACGTTGACTATCTTGCTGAAAAGCTTTCTAAAGTTTGCGGAATGATCTATAAATTACGTCACTACGTTCCTTCATCAACTCTTCGAATAGTTTATTATAGCATGTTTCACTCAGATATTCAATACTCTTTAATAAATTGGAGGAGAGCTGCTAAAAGCCATTATTACAAACCTTCAATTCTGCAAAACAAAATTTTACGAACCTGTCTTTTTCGTCCCCGGCGTTATGAAACGAATTTATTATACTCCAGGTTTAGAGTTTTGAAGCTCGAAGACCAGATCAACACGGAGTTCGCCAAATTTATGTTAGGTACAGCAATAACATGTTACCAAATTCTTTTAACAACCATTTAATCAAACTCAAAAACATACGTAACTACAATACTAGACAAAAAACTAGAAATGAGTAATTTCAAACCTTTTTCAGCACTGAAACAGGGAAAAAAACGTTTCATCATCTCGGTTTGAACGAATGGAAAAGTATTCCACTAGAATATCGCCAACAGAGGTGGGCAGCGCAAGTCATAACAGTTGCGCCGCAAGCGCACGCGCAATTACTCTGAAAATCTTGCACTGCAAGCGTTTCCGCAAGCCCAAAAAAATAATTGCGCCGCAAGCGCGAGGTTTTGAAATGTATACTTCTAATCAGGGTGTCGAACCGTTTCAAATAACAGTTCGGGTTCAGGTTTAGCTCCTGCTGAAAATATTTTAGCGGTTCAGGTTTGGTTCGGGTTCACTTGAGCACCATTTTCGAGGTTCAGGTTTGGTTCAGGTTCACTCAAGTAAAATAGTACTGGTTCAGGTTCGGTTCGGGTTCATTGACTTAAAATTTAGCTGTCGTTATTCATTTCGTCCAGAAAAAAAAAGGAGAAATTGCTGACCCTGTTAATGATCAGCACTGCTCTTGTAGCGCGTGTACCAGCGCCGGCGGCATCTGGACATGGAAAAATATATTCTTACTTCTGTTAGAGGTTCAGGTTCGGTATGGGTTCACTTGAGCACAATTTTGAGGGTTCAGGTTTGGTTCAGGTTCACTGAAGTAAAATTTTGCTGGTTCAAGTTCGGTTCGGGTTCACCAAAATGAAACGGTTCATTCGGGTTTACGTTTCAGGTTCGGTTCGACACCTTGCTTCTAATTGACTAACTGCTCAAACCTCCCTAGGTTTCGGTGCGAAACCAATGTTCAACACAAATTATGTACGCCACCAAATAAGAAAACAAAAAAATTATTGATTTCCTTTAAAAAATACAAACATTTAAAACCGCATCGTTTAACCTCTTCGGGCAAAGATCATCTTTATACCAAACGAAAAAATACTCTCAACACTCGCACTCAAGGAACCTCGGTGTTAAAAAATTCCGCTAGTAAATTCTGCATGTGGTAGTGAGCGAACGACTTTGGAGTCACTGTTTTTTTCTAATGGCTCTTTAAGGAAATCCTTTACAAGCTTCGATAAATATTTTGTACTTCTGGAGCAATTAGCATCACTTTCTGACAGTACTTAAACTGTAAAATTTTGCATGGAGGGACGCTTTTGCAGCCTTGACCAAACGCATTCGGAATTCGAATGAAATTTAGTGGAAATTATGATTCAAGTTGTACTTCTTTCCCCTAAATCGGGTGAAGACTAAAAAAAAAGAAAACGAAAAAAAGGTCTTTGCCGCAATTTGGCACTATATTCAGCCGGAACTGGTGGGATTTATTTCATTTGTGATAACATTCACTTTTTCGTCTGATTATCCAGCGATGAAATCTCGATGGGGGGACGCTGACTCTCGATGGGTGGTCCCTTACAATTTAAATACTGCTCTCTGACATATGGAGCACACTAAAAAATCATCCTATTTTTGTTTAAAGAAATTGAACCATCTAAGTATTACTTATAAGAGCTTTACCGATGCTATCACTCCTGTTTGCAATATCTTTCAAGTTTTCCCGGACTAGCAAAAAAGTTGCAATCAATAGTTTTTGTTGTTTTTTGATACGGTAAAAAAGAACTGTTACGAGTAACGCGGTTAATGCCCAAAGCAAGTTAAGATTGCTTAAAAACGACTAGGGTTGGATTAAAAATGAATTTTGAATTTGAATCCGCTCACGAATTATTGATGAATTTGAATTTGAATTCGACTTTTGCAAAGTCAATGAATTTGAATTTAGTTTTTTCAAAGTCCATGAATTTGAATTTAGCTTTTTTAAAGTCAATGAATTTGAATTTAAAAATTAAAAACAAAATGAATGGATCCAACCAGTGCCGTCGCTGAGGGAGGGGTGGGGGCAGGGGAGGCGTACTCCCCTAACGGCCGCTTGTGTCCCCATTTTGGTTTACTAAAAATACTGCTTTTGTAACATCACGCAGCAACTAGACAACAGACAATGATGGAAAAAGAAATAATTACGTTTAAACATAATTCTTCTTTGATGTGTTATCGATTCTTTGTAAAATTGCTGGCAACCAACTGCTGTACGTTAATCTGACGCAATGTTCCGTCGTATTGACACGCCCTTACGGATGAGTTGCGGAAGAGACATGTAAGCTTGCAGAATCGTTACCAGTACTTCGGTAGTGATTATGAAATGCGTGGAAACTTTTTTTCACTGACCAGCTGTTTTGATTTTTAGAGCACACTCAAGATTTTGAGGTCACAGTCAGTGGCGCAACTAGGGTAAAGGGGCTTAAGCCCCATTTGCAAAGTCACTTCGAAAATTTAATCTCAAAATACGAGCGTTTAAACGTATTTTAGACTTGACCAAAAGCAAGGGGGGGTGAAGGTGAGAAGCTGTTCAATTCTTTGAAATGACTTTTGAATTTTAGTAATTTAGTTATTCATATGGCTTCTAAAAGTGCGAAGTATGATTAAAATGGCGTTAAAATTGCTATTGTTTTGCTTTAAAATTGTCCAGCGGCTGGGGGATCTGCCCTCAGGCCCTAACTATATTGACTTAATGTTTAGTGATTATGTCTGTCTGTGACACGCTTGAGTTGCATCAGTTTGTTCCAGGGTTGGAAAAATTATTGTTTTTGCTTCAATTACAATTACAACCTAAAATTTTCAATTACAATGACAATATTTCAAGTTTAAGTAATTGTAATTCAGTTACAATTACAAAGAAAAGATTCTCAAAACATTGCGACCAATTCATTTACATACGAAGCCTCGAGTTTTGCTTACGTCAACACTGTGAATTTGTTTTGTGTTTCTACATCAGACCTATTAAAGCCCGATTTTTCTCTATCCTTGTCTTCCATCAATGTTTGCTTAGCTTTAATTTAGCAGTACATAATTTCTTTTCCAAGCAATTGTCACGTATGTCATTGAATTCATATCGCTTTCAGCAACATTATGGTTTCAGCTAAACCATAGTATCATACCGCAATTATTTGTGCCAAAGAAAATAAGTTTTAACACAATTAAAAATCGTAAAAAAGTTGAAATTGTGTACGTTACAACTTCAAGTTACTACCACTATTTTACGCTAATTTAACTTTCACCAATAATATCACATATTTTGCATGATCATACAAAATAGAACCATTAGTGTCGCTTTGACATGCACACAAGGGCAAACAAGCAAAAAAAGCACACAAAATTTTAATATTACAAAAAGCATTGAAGTTACAATCATAGGCGTAGACAGGGGGGCCCCAAGGCCCCTCCCCCCAATCGAAGTGCCATTAATAAAAAAAATGTGACAAAAAAGTCTTGTTTCTTCATTTTCAGTTTCTTTTAACTTCTCCGCGTACAACAGTACACGCGTACAACATTAAATAACAAAAATATTGACAACCAGGAGGCCCGCGTCCCATCGATTCGATTTTGCCGACTAATTGAAATGTATGATCCAGGTGAAATTAAGGAGTTTTGTCCTAAAACTTACTACCTCAGGCCCTCATCTAACCTTTTTATGGACGTAACGCAATAACCAGGGCCGGATTTACCTTATGACAGAGTGCTAGACCCCGCGCTCAGTTGGTAAGATTTTTTTGGTCTTCACCCATGTTTGGCGGGAAGGTGTTGCGAAAATCCCCAAAGTCCCAGGCAGTAGCGTAGCCAGGGGGGCGGGGGCTCGAACTCCTCCATTGGCCTGAAAAGTATGCAAAACACCACGTATTTAGTGCTTTTGAGGCCGATATTTGCTCCAAAAACGAAAACAGCCCCCCCACTGGGATTGGCGATGAGAAGTTGTAAAGGACCTGCTGTGATTTCGGACCAGAAAACTGGAGTTTTTTTTGACATCACCTAAGGTTGGTTAGAAAAACCGACTGATTTTGGGCGAAGACCTTTTTTTTTTCTGAGATCATCTCATTTTGGACGGGAAAACCGACTCAGTCTGATCAAAGATCGATTAAAATCTGGTCAAGATTGTTTGATTCCAGTCTCCAACACAGCCCCCCCAATGCAAATTCCTGGCTACACGCCTGGTACCAGGGGCCCCGCGCAATGTAAATCTGGCCCGGGAATAACATGGTTAGTAAGCGTAACCATCTAATGTACCATTTTTCAATAAAAATTCATCTCCACTTCGCCAGTTTTTACGCTCAAAATAATTAAAAAAAATTAGCTAGGGGAAATGCTCCTTGAACAAAATATTGAATTTGAATTGAGGGGTCCTGGGCCCCCTGGCCGTTCATGTACTACTATAACTAGTTAATTTCATGACAAAACAAAAATTTCTAATGAAAATCTTCGAGTGGATCATTATGTACTAAGATACCTGAAGCTATTAAGGCCCATTAACTTTCAAATGCGCATAACTCCGCAAGTGATGAATATTATACAAATTTTGTTTGATCGTTCAAATGTGTGCATCGGAGACTTCATTTCATCCAATTTTTAGCTACGTCACTATCACGAATTTTGTATAATTAACAAAATAAAAAATAAAAATTCGGGCCTTATTATCTTTATAGGAAGGTAATAAGGCTCATCATAAAACAGTTAATACTGATCCAGTAAATGTTTAGTTATGCTCCACAAGCACATCGGCATTATATTTTAATAGAATAAGAAGCCACTGTGTTCTTAATATGACGAATTTCTCTTCATAAAACCTACCATACCCAAAAGAATGAGTCATCAAAGTTTCATGTGTTCCTTAATTATAGCACTAAGTTACATATTCAAACTAGGGCGATTTTTTTATTGACCTAAAAATCTCAAAAAATTGACCTTATTTTATCAAAAAATTGACTTTATTGACCTAACGAAAAAACGAAATGAAAGAACCAGTCCATAAGAAAAAAAGCACCAAAGTCACTTCAGTTAGTGCTTAGATTATAATGTACGCACATATAATGCCGCACGTTGTCTGACACAAAAGTTTCGGTTCTTGGCCAGCAGCTTACTTAGCATTAAACAGCTGCGTTCCACTGAAGTCGTTGTGGGTTGGCAATGTTGGAGTAAGCCGTAAACAGTTGGAGAAATTTCCTGACGATTCATGGCCATTATTTCCGACAAGTCATTCTTCTCCAACCTCTTTCTGATATATGCTGCGATGGCACAACTGTCGTCGCCAAAACCAAGTTTGGTCAAATCATTGTAGGCTGCTCAGATTGTGTATTTAGTGCCTTCCATTTGTAATACTAAGCTAGCCAAACTCTTATATTCTGTGTTTATTTTCATTAAGTCTTGAGGTAGGCTTTGTGCATTGATACTGACCTTGGCTCGCTCTACTGAAAGACCAGAACCTTCGAATCTGTCCACGATATCTCTTACAGATGGAAGATTGGTGACGTAGTAAAAAGCCGCTTGCAACCGACTTGCCCACCTTATTATAATAAGTTGTGGTGCTTTCCAATCACTTCGAACAGTGCTTGCCGAGTTTAGTTCTTAACTGTGGCTGCTTTTACGCAAGCAATAAGATCATCGACTGCTGGGTAGGTACTTGGCTTATACACGTAATGCACAGTTGTGCAAAAGATGGGCTACACAAGTGACATGGAACAGTTGGGGGTACATATTTTTCAACGTTTTACCTGCAGCTTGCATGTATCTGGCAGCATCAGACAAAAGTAAACAGAAGTTATTTCTGGTAACATCTAAAAATCGTAAGCAATCATCTATTTCTTGACAAATACTCTGTGCAGTAGGAGATTTTGGAAGTACTTTGCAAGCAATCAGATATGTTTTGTCAGGCTCATTTAGTAATCCAACATGAACGTTTAAATATTTACTGCCAGATATTTCACTTTCATCTGCCACCAAAATATTTTCTGTTCGTGAATTAAATTCTTTACTCGATCAATTTCTCTTTCTCCCATTTCAGCTGCTTTGCGCCGACATACAGACTCTGATGGCAGAGTTTTTCCAATATCTTTGAACAACTGCTTCAATTCTTTGTTTTGCAACTTTTTTAGAGGTATATCCGCCGATAAGAAGGCTCTGGTAACCGATTCAGGGAAATCCTTAGGGCCCAACTGTATGAAAGATTGGGATTGTGGTGGTGATGTGGATGACGATGGTAATTGTTTTTGATGCTTTGCAGTCCTTCTATGGTTGTCAACCAGAAATTGCTTGTCACATTTCACAACACAGTTACAAATATTGCAAAAAAGTTGTGGGATTGGAGTCTTACCAAATTCCGTAGGATATCTTGTTATTATACTATTGATCTTTGAAAGCAATGACTTCTTAACCTTAAGCATAATGATAGCTGAACAAAACTGTCAAAATAAACTCAACTCTAAAAAATATCTGAATTAGTAGACTGCAATGGAACCGGTATAATTTGTACGATATTTTCTCACAGGTTCAACTACACTAACCATGTTTAGCTTAACCAATATTTAACTTCGTTTTCCAAAACTGCTGATATTTAAGAAGTGACCCAGCAAAACAATAAGAAACTTTAGTCTTTAGTTTGTACATTTTTTATGGAATAGAAAGATTAAGAAAAATACTGTATACACTCAACACAAAGCTCCCCACAAAGCAAACAATACCGGAACGGTGTGACCCATTTCTGAAGTAACCTAGGCTGCAGATGTCACGGTATCTCTGAAGTAGGCTGTAGATGTCACGGTATCTCCAAAGTAGGCTGCAACCAGTTTATAGCCATCGTTTAGCCTATCTATATGTTGCATATTTTACAAACTTACTCATTAACACATATACAGTACATAGATAAAAAATATAGGAGATGCTCTCTTAAACTACCACACTAGTCTCTTATGCCTTTTTGTTCCATCTGACTCTTGTAAAACTGTACACTTGTACAGGTTATCAACTTGGTAACCCCAACAAAAATTTATTTTTCAGTCTTGCATCTGTTATATTGGGCAATGTAACAGAGGCATTGTGATTGTGCAACAATTACATAAAATATTGAATAACGACATGCTTAACTGCTCTGCATAATTGCTCAGAATCCTGAGTCGTATTCAGTGTTTCGCTGTTCGCTGTATAGCAATCTTTGCAACATCAAAGTATGTTCGAATTCGAATAACTAATACATTGTCTTCTCAGTTCTAATGTTTTTGCCTACCGGTACGTAGCGACAAAAATATGTAACAAATGAAAACACGACGAAAAGCTTATTTCATCATATTCATAAACTAATTTTGCTATAATTGCAATGTTGCAAAGCTGTCTGAACGGATCTTTACAATCCAAATCAATCAAATCACATCAGACATTAATAAATTAAGCATGTGTAAAATTGAAATACCGGTAACATAGGTACACCTCCTTGGTACCACTAACAGTTACGAACCTCCTTTTCTAAATTATCTGAGTCATCTCTTTTTCAGTATAAAGCAGAATCGCGCAAAAAAAACAAGAAAGCAAAAATTGACCAAATTAAAAAAATTGACCTAAAAAGCAAAAAATTGACATTTATTGACTTTATAACTTTGTCAATACCGATCCTAAGACCGTAAAATTTTGTTTCCACATTTTTAGAGTTATTCTCTACATTCAAAAAAAAATTGACTTTATTGACCGTGAATCGCCCTAATCCAAACATATCTCGCTGGTACAATTTAATTATACAAAAATATCTAAAAAATACGACACGACTTGTACCTTTGAGGGACGTACAAATATCATCTGACACTTCGAGGGGGGGTGCACAAACTGTAAGAATAACGTCATATGGGGGGGGGGGGGTTCAAACGAAATGTCCTATAACTTCCTAATTGTTGTACTGTTACATTGAAAGCTCAAAAAAAAATAGGGGAGGCTAACAAAATGGGGGAGGGGGCTTAATACTGAATAGGCTAGTTACTAGGATTTTAAAAATTAAAGTTTTGAAAATTTTCAAAATAAACGTCATGCGGCGAAGCAAAAGTTTATTTTCGAGAAAAAACTTTAATTTAATTAAAAATCTTAAAGGTAACCGCCAAAAGCAATACGTTAAACAGCAAATCTTTCTATCACAGATCAGCATCTAAATATTTTTGCACGTGTGAATAAAAAAAAAATGGGCCTTATTAGCAGCATTACGCAAATTTCAATTGTTATTATCAATCACCTTCACAAAAAAAAGAAATTAACAAAAGTACATGAACACTCCGCTAAAAGCATTACTCTTGCCGACTGTATCCAAAAATTGTAACAAAAAAACATGAAATTAGAGATATTGATCGTAAAGCCATTGTAAAATTAGAACAACATGAGTTTTTAGTCCCCCCAAATTTTAAGTTTCTGTGGTTAACTTGTTTTACCAGATAAAACAATCAGTTTATTCATGCAAACTTGCCTTTATAACAGCTTCAAAAAAACGCGTCAAAGTTGATCGTAATATGCTTGTGTTAGAAAATATCGCCAGTGGGCCTTATTACCAGCAGGGCTTTATTTGCTGCAGGTACCTTACTAAAATATTGCAGGAGACAATATCCCTTACTTCCCCTATCTGGGCCAAATAAATCACTTACAATTAAAATTCAATAACAAATTGCAAGGTTTTTAACGTGTTTTGGACTTAAAATTGCTCGTAAAAGGATTAAACAATTTAATTTTTTCGATTGGCTTTCAAATGTTAAAAATCTAGTTCAATCAATGTGGCATCTGAACACGTGCGAAATGTAATCCAATGGCATTAAAATAGCTTTTTATATCAAAATATTACAAAAAAATCGCCCAGCGGCAGGGAGCTTGGTCCCCAGACCCCAAAGCCTCTGGTGGCTGGAGGGGCCGTCCCCAGACCCCATTTTTAATACGTTTGAGTTACATCAGCTTACTTAACACGTCTCCAAAGTTTGACAAATTGCACTTTTAACTCGGCCTATTAGTTTACCTCTATCTTAAGCAAAATTCTAGATAACTGCCAACAACACGCCACGGCTTTAGATCTTCCATTTTACGATATCTTTGCCCCACAAAAAGTTCTTCTTTTGAAAATTTCTGGTGATGTTATTGCATGTGATTTGTGGTTTGCCCCCCCCCCCAATCAAAAACCTTGGCTACGCCTACGGTTACAAACGTTACTCACCACCGGTTACAGTCACATCTGACGTCTAAAGCTAATTCTATGTTAGGCTATTTTTTGGCTTAGAGTTAGTGCTAGTTATGATTAGAGTCGGTGCTAAGTTTAGGTTATGAATATGATTAACCCTATCTCTAAAACTTACTCTAACTATCCCTAACCTACTTTGATGTTCGGTTTGTGACGTCAGATGTGATTGCAACCAGTAGAAAATTTCAACATCAATTTGCAACTGTAGGAAAATTGAGATTGTCCAAACACATTTTGTTATTATCAATCTTAGTGAATAAAAGGAATAATTGCAATCGTAACTAGGCAGAAAAATTTTCAATTTCAATTACAATTACAGCAAAATCGTATAATCAGGGACGTGCCTAGGTGGTTCGCCCCCCCCCCCCCCGAAAACTCAAGAAGGGGCTCCCTCCGAAACGCTTAAATTTGCACATTTTTGCAATCGGCCTAAATAGTCATTTAACTTTCACATATCTAAGACGCACTACTTTTCCAAAACCAGGATTGTAGAACAGCACGAAAATTTACAGTTAAATTTACATTAATGATATCCAAAATATAAAATAAACCAGTACAATCAATAAAATTATCGTTTGAGAGTGACTTTTATTGAATTCCAAAGACCATTAATACTGTATTGTTACATTGCGACGTGAAAAATAATTTGGGTCTGGAGCTGTTTAAATTTTGAGTTAAAGATGCGATTCTTGTAAGCGGCTGTAGTGACATCAATAATCCTAAAAAGATCTGTACTGAACTCTAGGAACCCAGGATTTAATGAAATAAATTTTAACTTGTTTGCTGACATCCAAGCGCGTAGCCAGAAATTTGCAATGAGGGGGGCTATTCAGGGGGTCTGGGGACGGAGCCCCCAGCGCCAGAAAATTTTGCATTTTTTTGCAAAAATAACTTAATTTTAGGATTATTTTAATAAAAAATAATGCTTTTAAAACGTGGTATAAAAAATTCGCAGCGCAACATGATTTAACTGATTGCATAAATGGGCTATGTGGGAGGTGGCTTATGATAACATTGTAGTTCTCTTGTTTACAAGGTGGTAAATCATAAAATCCTATCATTCAATAAAACTCACTTGGAGTAATCTATTTCGTCTATATTTTATAAAAAAAATAATTGGGGGGGGGGGCTAATGGAAAGATATTTGAAAGAAGTGATAGGTAATTAACTAACACTGAATAGCCCCCCCTCTACTTATTTCTGAGTTTATAATATATTTTTTGATAAAGCCTATGTTTGGCGTTTTTACACTAGCGATGAAATTTGATTGTTTATTATTGGGCATTTTTCAAAGTTTTCATTGATTTGTGACTTTAATTTTTTAAAAATTATCCCCCCCTGAATGTATGTTTCAAAAGACGCTTTAAATCACTTTTTAGTCCATTCCAGCGCAAAAAAAGCAGGCTCAGAAGAGTTAAAAAGGTGGCATTTTCATTAGTCTGCATTTTGGTTGACAGGCCAATGGGAGGGATATAGCCCCTCCCGCCCCCCTGGCTACGCTACTGCTGACATTTGAAGGCAATCTGACTGCAACCATAACTAAGGAAAAGGAGCAGTTAAAACCATAGGTGGGCAAGTTAATGCAAAACGTTTGCTTCGTTAACCACTAGTCCGTTAACAAACTTCACACCTCCGTTAACGTTAATCCGTTATTTTCAGCTTTAATCAACGGAAGTTAATAAAGTCCGTTAACATTTTGCGTGTAATTTACATTTCGTTTTATTCACTCGCTTCTGGAACACGTATTGACGCTGTTTAGCTGATTGTAAGGAAATATTTATTGCTATGGTGGTCTTTTTGTGTTTTGTAGGTTACATTTTACAGTCTAATCTAATTTCAAGATAAAAACAAGTTCAAATGCACAACGAAGCTGCAAGATATTAACGATAAAAACCTTAACGGAAGTTAACAGAACTTAACGGAAGTTACTTTAGTCCGTTAACAGCACTTAACGGAAGTTAATTTAGTCCGTTAACATGAAAAAACTTTTTAACGGATTAACGAGTTAGTGAAAAAGTTAGCTTCGTTATTAACGGATTAACGGACTTGTGCCCATCTATGGTTAAAACTGATCGTAAAATGCTTGGAGAGACTAACCCTGCTGATTCTCTTCCTGGAACAATTCGTGGAGATTATCGTATTGACATTGAAAGAAACATATGTCTTGGATCTGGTTTAAGAAATAGCTTTATGGTTTAAAGAAGGTGAACTTAACAATTATTGCTGTGCTAACAATTCTTGGGTGTATGAATAAGAAGGCTACTTCAACCTGACACTCAGCACTCTTTTGGTGTTTTGTGCCTACATAGCAGGTGTAGTGCCTGGTTATCCATACCGGCACTACAGTAAAGTAGAAGCTAGTCATGCAAAAGTCACGTAGGCAGCCGCATTGAAGCGTAACCCTGTATTGCCTTTTTCTCATACATTTGGTTTAAATACGACATTTTGTCTCGTCAATGCTGCAAGCTGGGCGGTCTAGTGGTTACTACGCTTAGCTCTCGATCCGCGGTAACTGGGTTTGATTCGCGGATGGGTTGTGCATACGTGATACAGTATGCAGGAACCTCGAAGGTGAAGCATGTAGTAATCTTTTTTTGCTTTTAAACCTTGCACAACAGTTAGGGTTAGGGCAGCAATGCCAGTCTGAGGGGATAGCAATTACGTAGCAGCAGCTTTTTAGCTTACGAAGCGACGTACCGTTACGCTTGAGTGCGGCTCCCTGCGTAAGTTTTGCACGACTAGCTCCTCGTCTACAGTAATAGTATTACTCCGCTAGTTTCATACAGTACGGAGTTCGGTTGAGGGAAACCCCCAGTTTTAAGCAGTAGAAAATAAAAATGCGTGTTCGTTGTGTTTCCTCTACAGGGATATTTTGGATATTAGTAGTAACGATTATGTGCGTGGTTTGAACTTTGATACCGTCTAACAGAAGTTAAACTGTGAATTTGGACCGGAGAACAGCATATACGAACAGTGAGTAGACCTAACAACTACAAAGTGGTGACCCCGACGTGACCTAGCCTGCCTACCAGCCTAACTGATTTTCTTCCAATTTTCAATTCTACTCGTTATCATTGGATCATTTCAACATTAATACGACTGGACTTCTGGATTATCAAACTTAGCCTAGCCTATAGACTACCCGGCTGTTGTTTCATTAGCCTACACCTTCAACTCCCAAGAACAATTCATTTCTGTGCTTGTGGGACAAAGCATAGGCTACTTTCATCTGGAATTTGGCTTGATATTGATAGCCTATAGACTGAAACATTACGTGCTGACCGAACTGTTAACTGTACCTTATTGAGTTTGCCAGCTTAGCCTATTGGTACAATTTTCTGTGTTGGAATAAAGTTCAGCATCATAATTCATAACTGATAATTTGTGATTGGATAGCAGTAGGCTAGTACTTTGTGATCAGCTACACTTTGCATGAGTGCTCATAATATTAACCTTAAGTTCTCTGCTATTTTGGTGTGTTTTATTATAGTGTTTGGAGTTTGCTACCTTTTTATTGATTTAAATTTATGTGCTGTAGTCCCTCATTTTCTGCTTAACCTTACCAGTATGTCTAAACCCAACACTAGAAGTCACACTAGATCAGAAGCAACCTATGCTGGTACATCATCTGTAACACTTGCAATAAACACATCATGTGTCACTCCTTCATCGTCACGTACACCACTAGCAGTCAATGATAATAATCCAACACAAGCTAATTTAGGCTCATCTTTTACAGATATTCAATTCACTGCTACATCTGCTTCTTCACCTTTAACACAGCATTTTTCTCAATGCACTATGGGTACCTACCCACACATTGTATCGCCATTAAATGCTTTAGCTACCCATCCTTCAACTTCTGTTGCTTCTCCGATTTTTGTTTCTACCATGCCTCAATCGAGCATTACTTCACCTTTTGTTTCATCTTCTACTGCACCTTCTCCATCATTCATTTTTACAGCTCCTGCTCCCACCCCTTTAAAGTTTAGCACTGCTGATGTTCCTTTATGGTTTCAACGTTTTCATGCTCGATATCGAAAACTTCACTTAACTGATGAAGAGCTTTATTATGAGCTTTTGAATTGCTTGGAAGACGCCCATCTTCATCGGATTTCTCATCTAATCAAGCACAAACCTCCATCCTTCCTTGCTTTGAAAGAAGCTTTGCTGCAAGTCTATGACATACCAGCTGCACAGCGACAGTTAAATCTTTCTCAAATTCCAGGCTTGGGCGATCGTGCTCCATCAGAACTTCTTAATGATTTACGTGTTACGCTTGGTAAAGATGATTCTGCAGATGAAACTGCCAAAATGCTCCTGCTTAGTGAATTTTTGAATAGAATGCCCCATGATATGCGGCATATTCTACGTTTGTTTCAAGATGAGCCACTTGATCTTATTGCATCTAAAGCTGATGCTTTACTCCAGGACAGATTTTTTAATCGGTTTTCCCTTTCTCCTTCCCAGCCCTTGCAGTACATGCCTGGTTTTTCATTCCAACCGCCTATTGCTGCTCCACCTATTTTCCACCCCCCTACCGCGGCCCCTTCACTTCTTCCAGCACCGTTGAATTCTGTTTCTCCACGAAGACCACCTCGCTCTTCACTGCTGTCCTCCCATCATTCTTCTCTCCCTATGTCTGTTGTTCACCAACCTCCACCCAATCGCATTTCTCTACCACGCTTTACTGCCCCTGTTCAACCGGCCAATCGATCTGTTGATCGCACTACAATTATTAATGGCTTGTGCTATTATCATCGTAACTATCCCCAGAACCCTCATTTTTGTGTTGCAGGCTGTAAGCATCACAATTCTTTAAACTCCAACGGCGGCGTATCAAGATTTCACCACCCATCTTTTCGATCAATACGCTAGATGCGTCGCCTAACAAAACACCATACATATTGTTACATGATCAGCACAACGGCATAACATTTCACATAGACACTGCAAGCCCACGTTCACTGATCCCCATGCACCTTTTTCCGGATTTTCATAATGGGATTAGATCCTGTGACTTATTTGCCGTAGACGCTAAGCCACTCACTCAGGCTGGTGAGATGGATCTCACTCTGTCATTTGACACTTTGCCCAACAATAAGTTTGTACACACATTTATTCTTGCTGACATTTCACATCCCATTTTGGGACTTGATTTCTTGCACAATAACCACATCATCATTGATACACATTCTTACACAGTCTCCCTAGGTGAACCATCAACTTCTTTTACTCAGATACCACCTCTTCCTAACGTAGATCTTGATAAGCTCTCTTTATTGGACATTTTAGCCTTGTATCCTAATCTTATATCTGGAGAACTTCATGTGAACAAGAAAGTTCACCCTTTTGAACATTCTATTGATGTCGAAGGACCGCCAATCACCTTTAGACCTCGACGCCTGAGCCCAGAGAAAACAAGAGAACTTAACAGGCAACTTGACGAAATGCTGAGACTGAACATTATCAGAAGTTCAACTAGCCCTTGGGCCAGCCCAGTTCACCTTGTCAAAAAAAAAGATGATTCCTATCGCTTAGTTATTGACTACAGAGCTATCAATAAAAATACTCGGAAAATGAACTACCCACTTCCTCGGATTCAGGATTTTACAGCAAATGTTCATGGCTGCACCATTTTTAGCTGTCTGGACTTAAAATCTGCCTTTTGGCAATTGGATGTTAAAGCAGGTGATAGAAAATACACATGTTTTTCTACGCACCGTGGAAATTTTGAGTTCAACAAAATGCCTTTTGGATTAACTTATGCATCTTCTTCTTTCCAGCATTTTATTAACCACGTGTTGCGAGGAACTGAATCTTTCTGTTTTTCTTTCATTGATGATATTTTCATCTTCTCTCAAGACTTAAAGCAGCACAAAGCTCATTTACTTGACATTGCCAACAGATTGGATGCTTATGGTCTCACTTTAAACATGTCTAAAACTTCTCTTGCTCAATCGGAAATAGAAGTACTTGGTTACCAGTTGTCTCCTAAAGGTATTTTACCTTTGCAAAACAAAGTCACTGCCATTGAAAAATTTCCATTGCCTACAACAGTCAAGTCTTTACGCCAATTTCTTGGAATGGTCACTTATCAAAGACGTTTTCTCAAAAATGCAGCTGGACTTTTGCAACCTCTCAATGACCTTTTGCAGGGCAAAGTGAGGAACACTGACCTCATAAACTGGACTGATTCTGCTAAAGCTGCTTTTCTTGACACCAAAATGGCCTTGCAAAACATCACTACCTTGGCTCATCCTGATGACAAAGCCGAGTTACAATTAAAATGTGATGCAAGTGGTGTTGCAGTTGGAGCAATTCTCGAGCAGTCTCGTGATGGTAAAGTGGAGACCTTAGGTTACTTCTCAAAAGCATTACATGGTCCTCAAACACGTTACTCTACGTACGATTTGGAATTACTAAGTGTCTACCTCAGTGTTAAATACTTTGAGCATCTTTTGTATGATCGACATTTTGTGATCTACACTGACCATAAAAGCCTTGTCAACAGCTTTAATAAGCCATCTGAAACTCATTCTCCACGTCAAGTTCGACATTTGAGCTACTTAACTCAGTTTAATTGCGATATCCTTCATCTTCCTGGTAAAGATAATGTAACTGCTGATTGCCTATCTCGGGTAGTAATTGAACATGTTTTGCAACGAGATCAACTTCCGTTTTCTGCTGTTGACATTGCTCTTGAACAACGCAAGTACCCTGCATTGCCTGACTTTCCACCGGATTCCTCCATTTCCGTCTCAGAAGAGCCCATTTCTAACTGTGATCTGTCTCTGTTTGTTGATGTGAGTAAAGGTTTTCCCATAGATGGGCACAAGTCCGTTAATCGTTAATCCGTTAATAACGAAGCTAACTTTTTCATCAACTCGTTAATCCGTTAAAAAGTTTTTTCATGTTAACGGACTAAATGAACTTCCGTTAAAATGCCCGTTAACTTAACGACAATGGTTCATTAACTTACGTTAAGTTGCGTTAACATAAGGTTTTCATCGTTAATTTTTTGTACCACCCATTCATCGTACCGGTATAAACCAATTTGCGCTGTAACACTTGTTGCGTAATTAGCACGAGTTTTATAGAAGAAAAAGCGAAGGAGCTGCGAGATAAACAAGCGAGCGCGGGATCAAATGAGCAAGCGCAATAAGAAATGCAGCAAATATAATTTTAATCATACAAGTAAGTATAAAGTGGGTTAGATCGTAGATGAGTTGAACTGCGATACTGGGATAGACCCATGATGCACCCATGAATAATCTGTTATTAGTGGTAAGCTTGAAGTGACTAGCATGGCAGCGTTAGCAAGGAAAGTGGACATGGATAGTTAGGTAGCCTAACCTATAGCAGAAATGATCTCGATTATAATCGTAGTCTACAATCACTAATTTGTAATAAATTTCGCAATTTTCAAATTATCGTACTTAGAAATCAATTACAAAGGATCGTAATCTACGAATTGCAAATAATCGAGCCATGGTTGGCTGCTACTATAGGCTAGGCTTCTAGTACCAAGCAAAAGCGTGAATGATGATATAAGTGTATAAACTCTATCATGGGAGGGGTACCGTGGACCAACTACAGAACAGAATGCAAGTGCAAGACATGCATGATTGCAATTTTAATAACAGTTTAATAATATTGATAATGCAAAACAGAATTGCTGGGTAGATTGCAGCAAAAATGCAGAAAAGATTCCGACTTCGTAAGTGTTGTTACAAAAATTATTTTTAAATTTTGGCGAAGCGATGTAATCGTAATAGCGATGATTAAAGGTGAAATAATCGCAATGGAAAATCGATTGCATGGGTGCGTATTTGTAATCGTAATCGGCGGAATCGATATAATCAAACCAAAGACCATTGAAAGAACAGAATGTAGGTACCGGTACTAAAACATAGCTGTAAAAACAGTGTTTATTTTGAGCTAAGTGTTAATGTCATCCAAAAACTTGGAAGTGTTTGCATCCACGGATCGCGGATGGTTTCAAAACGTGAAATCTACGTAGGCCTACACTGTACAATGGTTCGTGATACGACTAAAACGAGAATGAATGACGAATATTCATTGGCAATGTTTTTAGTTACTTTTTTAAGAGTCAAGATTAAGCTTTGGGTAAGGTTGGATCTCGACACTATCAAGAAATTGTTTTGCAAGCCATAGCTTAAATAGTTAATTTTAGATGCTGTTGTAGCGTGAAAGCTCAGAGACTTAAAGTAATAGTGTCGTGGCACTGAGTAAGCAACCGTCTCTATCTAACAGTTTCCTTGATGTTTAATCGTTTACGTACCATCTGGCCTAAAGGCTACCAGCACGGAAGCCCAGGGAAGAGCCACCAGAAGGGCGACTACTTAAAAACAAGCAATGCGAAAAAATGGCTCTTCTTGGGCTTCTGCGCTGGTAGCCTTTAGGCAGGGCCACCGAAAGGGGGGAAGCGAGGTGAGACAATGACCCCGGTGCCGATGGAGTTTAGGAGGCCCATGGGCTTCAAGGGGCCCTTGGACTTCAGGGGGCGTATGAAAATGACACTGACAAATCAGTTTGTGGAATATCGAGGACCTTTTTTTTTTTTTGAGTTCACATCAAAATCCGAAGAAAATTGTGGCATTTTCCTCTTCTTTTATGAAGTTCACAAAGCTGGAGATGCCCAATATTTGAGCTGACCCCGGGCCTACGTTTGGCTCTCGGCGCCCCTACAAACAATTAACGATATATCTATTGCTTTTTGTGGCAAATAAAAAGCTGCAGTCTCATAAGTCTATTAATTATCGCTGTTCGTAACCTCAAAAGATTTTCCGGTCGCTGCTTTGTTACTGTATATGAGCTTATTATTATCTTGAACGTAGATTTAGACTGTGAAAATGTAACATCCAAAACACAAAAGACCACCATAGCAATAAATTTTTCCTTACAATCAGCTCAACAGGTGATTACGCTTGTTCTAAAAGTCAATGAATAAATGAAATGTAAATTATTCTCAAAATGTTAACGGATTAACGGACTTCATTAACTTCCGTTAATTTCAGCTGAAAATAACGAATTATCTTTAACGGAGGTATGAAGTTTGCTAACGGACTAGTGGTTAACGAAGCTAACGTTTTGCATTAACTTGCCCATCTATGGGTTTTCCCAAGCCCATTATTCCACCATCTATGCAAGATAAGTTAATTTGGCATTACCACAACCTTGCACACACTGGCATCAAGGCTACTCAAAAGTGCATTCAGCAACGTTATGTTTTCTATAACATGCACAAACAGATACGCGACCTGGTTAAAAGTTGTATTGCTTGTCAGCGTTCCAAAACCACTCGCCATGTAAAATCACCCATCCATCCCATTCCTATGCCCTCTAGTCGTTTTGATTCCATTCATGCCGACATCTGTGGGCCTTTTCCACCTTCACAAGGCAACTGTTATTTGCTGGTTTGTGTTGATCGTTTTACCCGTTGGGTCGAGGCATATCCCATGAGTGATCAATCTACTGAATCTGTAATTACAGCCTTTGGCAAGCATCTTCAAACCTTTGGAACATGTTCTTCACTCCACACAGATTCTGGATGCCAATTTACTTCTTCGACCTTTAAAGAGTATTGCAAATTTTTGGGTGTTCAACATCACTTGAGCAATATTCGCTACCCACAGTCTAATGGTCTTTGCGAAAGATACATTAAAACTATCAAAACGGCTCTTACCGCCAAGTTAGACAGGAATCACTGGACAAGATACGTGCCGCTAATCATCTTGTCCATCAATAATATGTACAAGGAAGATTTAAAATCCAGCAGTGCTGAGTTAGTTTTCGGACAGACTCTTCGCCTTCCAGGTGATTTATGCTATGATACTCCCAAACCTCGAGTCAGTTACCCAAGTGACATGCTTCTAGCCATGAGAAAATTCGCTAATGCGTGTAAGCCTACTGATACCCGTGTTGCTCCATTGACATCTGAGCACATGCCTCACATATTGCAAAATTGCACTCACATTTACATAAGGAATGATCCCATCAAGGCTAATCTTACCCCCACCTATGATGGCCCCTTTTTCGTTGTTTCCAGAACCAACAAAACCTTCCATGTTCTACGTAACAATACACTTTATGCTGTTGCCATCAACAATGTCAAACCTGCCTTTTCTTTGCCTTCGCCGGTGAGTGCGACATTTGATTTTCCTTTCATGCCTACAGCTCCTTCACATGTGCCTTCATCACACACGACTACTCATCACACACATGATTACAATTTGAGACATGCTCCACGGCCTACTATCTTTCCTAATTTTGTTATGTCGTAGGTGGAAGTGCATGTGTGCCGTAACCTTGCTGTCTTGCTGTAGCAACAATAAGTAGGCACTTCGTTATTTTGCTGCATTTTCTTTTATTACATTAACACATTTGTGCTCTCTTATGTTGTCTGCTAGTAGTTCAGTTTTTCTATCTGTTAATATCATCATCTTGTTATGAAGGTGTGTTTTCTACATGCTCATAATGTTTTACATTGCATCGACTGCATGCGTAATTTTACAGTACCGGTACTTAGATACTTGATCCCTTTTTGTTGTCCTTGTTCGTGATTAGGCTTAGTTAATGGCCATAACTATTCCTAAGCACGGATTTTTTTTCCATCATAATTTTTACTTGTATACAAGATTGTAATAATGTATATCCTTGCCCATCCTTAAGATAATGGCCCTCTTATCTTAGGATTATTTTCCTGTATAACGTAATGGTTTGTTAAATGCAACTGCTATACTGTAATCTTGTCTGCATAATGTTGTGTACGTTGCTCGTAAAGTGAGAGATTTTGATTTTTTTTTTTTTGCCTTTGTTTTGGGACTAATTTTCCTTGAAGGGGGAAGTCTGTAGTGCCTGGTTATCCATACCGGCACTACAGTAATAGTATTACTCCGCTAGTTTCATACAGTACGGAGTTCGGTTGAGGGAAACCCCCAGTTTTAAGCAGTAGAAAATAAAAATGCGTGTTCGTTGTGTTTCCTCTACAGGGATATTTTGGATATTAGTAGTAACGATTATGTGCGTGGTTTGAACTTTGATACCGTCTAACAGAAGTTAAACTGTGAATTTGGACCGGAGAACAGCATATACGAACAGTGAGTAGACCTAACAACTACACAGGATCTGACATTTGTAGTTTTTGTATACATTGTAGGATCTGATTTTTTTTTTGCTGTACCTTTCTGTATAAATTTATAATTACCAGTATATTGAAAGATCCTTTTCACCTGTTTTCATTTTAAATTCAAAACAACTTTTTCTGCATATTTTGTGGCTGATTCTAATTTTGCTATTTTGTCTAACTAGTGTAGAATCTTTCATTGGTTTGACTGCTTGATAATGCCAGTTAAATGTCCATGTGAAATATGTTTAAGACCTTGTAAAAGGAACCAGTGTGCTATTCAGTGTGATATGTGTGATGGATGGATTCACCTCAAATGCACAGTCATTAGTCTCCTTAAATTTCACACTCTTTGTTCTTCTACTGAACCATTCCTCTGCCAAAATTGTTACAGTGAATTGTTTTCTTTTGAAACCCTAGATGATAAGCAATTGTTAAATGAAATGAGAAATGATGACAAACTAAACTTTGATATTAATCACAAAAATAATTCGTTTTTCCCAGCTAAATGCTTACAGGCAGACCACAAGATAAAAAGCTTACTAAATGATTTAAATTCTGGTTTGGTTGACTCAAAATACTGCTCACAGGCCAAAGCCAATATTATTAACAAAAAGTGTAAATTTTCTTTGCTTTGCGTGAATATAAGAAGCTTAAATGCAAATTTTGATAAATTGAATGAACTTTTAACAAATTATGATATCTTACCTGATATCATTGCTATAAGTGAAACCAAACTTAAATTGTTACAGGTATACAATGCAAAGTTAAGTGGATACCATTTTTACCACAAAGGCACAACTATAAGTTGGGGAGGAGTAGGATTATCATCATCATCATATTTATTTATTTATTTACCAAGTGACGTCATATCACAAGAAAAAAAAACTGCAACTTCCTCTAGGTCTATCACCAAAGCTTCGAAATATGCAATTCCTTTAAAACCAAACACACAAACTTGCAGAGTCAAAGCGATATTTAGTCACTTGGTGAGGAGACAGCGAAGGACCGAAAGGTCATCTAAGTCTACTGCCACCTCACCAAGTTAAGGTTAAAAAAAAAACAGCTTCTAGATTTTCTCAGTCTGCTACTTTCTATGATAAAAAATTTTACGCAAAATTAAAACAAAGTGTTGCAAAGATATGTACATTTTGTACAGTGTATACACAAAACTCACAGTCAACATGTAAAGAAAATGCAAGACAACATTAGAATTGTTCTGACTCTAAGCATACTAAAAAACAAAAAAATAAAAATGCTGTAACTACAGATTGGATAGAAATAAAATCAATAAAGTTCATAATGCTTATTTATGGTTTATAGAATTTAAAGTGGGAAATTGGAGTGAAAAAAAACCGTCCTTGCTTTGTTTTGTATTGTTTGCCAATATGTCATTAGTACTGGTACAATTTCCAATACCAGTATATATCAACCTCAGTCAGTTATTGCAAAATTACTAATAATTCAAGGGCACATCAAAATGAGAGATGACGTATTGTAATAAATGTGTGATAGATGAATGCACCATCTCATGCTATTCAAGCAATAGAATAGGTTATTGTTGAACTCAAGCATAAATATGCAACCATGATTCTTGTAATTACTACTGTATTGCTGATAGAAAGCTGTTATTCTAGCTTTTATCGGTTTCATAGTTTGATAAAAAATGAGCTTTAACAGCTTTTTTAAATCTGTAGAATGAAACTTCTTTTATACTGCTTGGAATTTCATTCCAAACTTTAATTCCTGCGAATGATAGAGACTTTTGCCCTAATCTTGTTCTAGTTCGTGGAAGAAAGAAGTTGTTTTTGTGGCTAAGTCTTGTCTTATGTGTATAGCAGTTTTTTATTGTTAAACTTATCTGAATTTGCAAAAGATAATACATTATTGTGAATTTTGTACATTAGCTTTGCAGTTTCCAGAGAGTAAATATCCTTGAGTTTTAAGCATTTAGCTCGATAGAACAAAGGATTAGTATGCTCACGATATCCACTTCCAGTTAACAATCTGATGCTTCTTTTTTGCAGAATAAAGAGAGGTGCTAATGTTGATTTTGAAGCAGTCCCCCAACTACTTATGTAGTATTGTAGATGAGAGTATATGAGGCAGTGGTAAACAGATCTTAAGGTTTGCTCATCTACAAAGTGTTTTAATTAATTAAGGGCACAAGATCCCCTTGCTATCGTTGAACATTGTTCCTTGATTGTTTATTAAGGAGTCTTTATCAATTTGAATTTGCAAGGAGTTTGATTTAAACATTCCTAACTGTGAAGATATGTGGATTCAACTAGATTTAGGGAATAACAAAAAAATGTATAGTGGGAGTAATTTACAGACACCCTAAACAGAAATTATCAGAGTTTTGCAAGAGTTTTGAATCAACCATTGAAAAATTGAATAGTAGAAAATTGATGTATTATATTGGAGGAGACTTCAACGCAAATTTGTTGAAAAGTAACTCTGATATCAATATTAAAGATTTCATGAATTTAACATATAGCTTAGGCTGCATTCCCTTAATTACACACCCGACAAGAATAACCAGTACAAGCTCAACTCTTTTAGATCATGTTTGTACAAACAATGTAGTCGGTGAACACAAAAGTTTTATTCTGGTGGAAGATGTAAGTGATCACCTGCCAGTAATGGTGTGTTCTAATTTAAGCCTGCCCAAGAGTGAAAAATCAACTGTCACCCTAATTCGTGATACAAAAAATTTTGAAGTAGAAAAATTTCTAGACAAATTAACTGAAGGAATGGAGCTATTAGGTGATATCAAAGACGAATGCATTGACAACTACACTGAAAAGTTTATTGACATTTTTCATAAGACATTAAACATACATGCACCATTACGAAAACAAAGCAGAAAGGAAACAAAACTAAAAAACAAACCATGATTATCCAAAGGAATCCTTATATCCATCCAGCAAAAAAATTTATTGTACAAAAGAGCCCTTAAATTAAATGATAGTAATACATGGGCACAATACAAAGTCTATAGAAATAAACTGACTCATATTAAGGAATACGCAAAACGACTTCACATTAAAAATTTAGTGAATGATAAGCACGACACCTCGTCGCTTTGGAAAATTATAAATAAAATTATTCACTTGAAAAATGTGAAGAAAAATAACATTCCTAATAAAATGTATGCTTCCAAAAGAGAAAGTGCACAAGGTCCACAGGCCATCAGTAACTTGTTCAATAAATATTTCATAGAGATAGGATTTAACCTTGCATCTGCAATTGAAACACCAGCTATAATTGATGGCAAATTTAATGCCACATCTTTGATTCAGAGTAGTTGCAATTCGTTTTTTCTGGAACCAATAGTTGAAGACGAAGTAGTAAATTACATCAGAGCTATGAATCCATCAAAAAGTACAGGAAGACATGGAATTCCTGCAAAGTATATAAAAATGTCAGGCTCTGTTATAGCTCCAGTTCTAACTAACATTTTTAATGCATGCATATCAACAGGATATTTTCCAAAAGTGTTAAAAACCGCTGAAGTTGTTCCAATTTTCAAAAAAGGCGAAAGAGAGTTATGCAGTAATTATCGCCCTATTTCTATTTTAAATCCTTTTGCCAAACTATTTGAAAAGTGTCTGCTTGATCAACTAAACAATTATTTTGTGAGCAATAATTTGATTAGTCCAAACCAGTATGGTTTTAAGAAAAATTGCTCAACAAATTAAGCCGTTTTAGATATTTACAATAAGCTACTTGACAATATGGATAAAAAGCTCATTACATGTTCTATTTTCTTAGATTTAAGAAAAGCATACGATACCATCAATCACACAATACTGATCAAGAAACTAGAAAAGTATGGAATTAGAGGATTATCATTACAGTTACTAGCAAGTTACCTGACTGACCGTCAACAGAATACAATTGCAAATCAATATAAATCCAAGTCAAGAGATGTTATTTGCGGTATTCCTCAGGGCTCAACTCTAGGTCCGTTGTTATTTAATATTTATATCAATGATCTACCACTTGCCTCAAATTCCACAATTCCTCTTTTTGCAGATGATGCAAACCTTACTCTCTCCCATTCTAATGTTTCAACACTGCAACAAAATATTAATGATGAATTAGTCAATGTAAGCAATTGGCTCAAGGTGAATAAATCATCAATTAACTTTAATAAAACTGAGTTTATGGTAGTGACAACAAAACAAAATAAACCTGAACTCAAAGTATCAATAGATAATAATCCAATCAAGCAATCACATCACATAAAGTATCTAGGTGTTCTCATAGACGACAATCTAAACTGGAAACAACAAATCAAGGAACAATGTTCAAAGGTAGCAAGGGGATCTTGGGCCCTTAATTAATTAAAACACTTTGTAGATGAGCAAACCTTAAGATCTGTTTACCACTGCCTCATATACTCTCATCTACAATACTGCATAAGTAGTTGGGGGACTGCTTCAAAATCAACATTAGCACCTCTCTTTATTCTGCAAAAAAGAAGCATCAGATTGTTACCTGGAAGTGGATATCGTGAGCATACTAATCCTTTGTTCTATCGAGCTAAATGCTTAAAACTCAAGGATATTTACTCCCTGGAAACTGCAAAGCTAATGTACAAAATTCACAATAATGTATTATCTTTTGCAAATTCAGATAAGTTTAACAATAAAAAACTGCTATACACATAAGACAAGACTGAGCCACAAAAACAACTTCTTTCTTCCACGAACTAGAACAAGATTAGGGCAAAAGTCTCTATCATTCGCAGGAATTAAAGTTTGGAATGAAATTCCAAGCAGTATAAAAGAAGTTTCATTCTACAGATTTAAAAAAGCTGTTAAAGCTCATTTTTTATCAAACTATGAAACCGATAAAAGCTAGAATAACAGCTTTCTATCAACAATGCAGTAGTAATTACAGGAAGCATAGTTGCATATTTATGCTTGAGTTCAACAATAACCTATTCTATTGCTTGAATAGCATGAGATGATGCATTCATCTATCACACATTAATACAATACGTCATCTCTCATTTTGATGTGCCCTTGAATTATTAGTAATTTTGCAATAACTGACTGAGGTTGATATATACTGGTATTGGAAATTGTACCAGTACCTACTAATGACATATTGACAAACAATACAAAACAAAGCAAGGACGGTTTTTTTTCACTCCAATTTCCCACTTTAAATTCTATAAACCATAAATAAGCATTATGAACTTTATTGATTTTATTTTCTATCCAATCTGTAGCTCCGGTATTTTTTTTTTTTAGTATGCTTAGAGTTAGAGCAACTCTAATGTTGCCTTGCATTTTCTTTACATGTTGACTGTGAGCTTTGTGTATACACTGTACAAAATGTACATATCTTTGCAACACTTTGTTTTAATTTTGCGTAAAATTTTTTATCATAGAAAGTAGCAGACTGAGAAAATCTAGAAGCTGTTTTTTTTTTAACCTTAACTTGGTGAGGTGGCAGTAGACTTAGATGACCTTTCGGTCCTTCGCTGTCTCCTCACCAAGTGACTAAATATCGCTTTGACTCTGCAAGTTTGTGTGTTTGGTTTTAAATGAATTGCATATTTCGATGCTTTGGTGATAGACCTAGAAAAAGTTGCAGTTTTTTCTTGTGATATGACGTCACTTGGTAAATAAATAAATATGATGATGATGATGACTAGACTGACAGTATAATGACTAGATGATGATGACTAGACATACTGGCTGTAGTGCAATCGACTGGTAAGCTGAACATCTGAATTGATTAGCTAGCTAAGACAAAGCGATTGTGGTTCTATTACATCATAGATGAAATTGTAACGCAGCAGCAGAGACATACAGGTACAGCGAGCGTATTTCCAGTATCTTATGCAATTTCAAACTGACTACATGCTTTAATTTTGTTTTAAATATTGCGAAACATACAAGCACTCATCAACAATACCAACTTTTAAAGTAGTAGTAAAGTAAAAAGTGGAGCCCCCATGTTGGCTGCCCCCCCCCCCGACCGGGGGGGTTTGGGGCTGCCTTGACACGGCCCTGCGTATGATTAATTACAATTTTGTCAATTACAATTATAATTTTTCCAAGCCTAGTTTGTTCAGCACGGGGGCTAAATCAGGCAGTTTTTGAGTAAAAAAAGTTTACTTTTTGTTCTCCTCAATCAGCAAAATCCTGGTCCCACGTCTGGCAGCATTCACTGCTGTAGATAGATTTTTCAAGCGACTATTGGCCACAGACGAAACGAGCTAAGAAACGCTGCCGGCCTTATTTTAAAATTGCGCATAATTGTAGCCGTACAAGATCTGGGGGCACATGACAGAAATTTCCTTGTTCGCTTTAATAACGAGTTTTTTTTTAAGAGGCGCTAACGAACGAAATACTCGCTAAACGTAGAGGTCATTTTTGCACGTGTATGTAAAGCCTAGCGAAATCCGTTACGTCGTTCTTTCTCGCTAACTTGCTTTGAGCGATTGCGGAAAGCAGTTCGAGTAAAAAAACGTCACATTTTTCTCGCCAACTTAAAGAGGATCTTGAAGCACTCTTTAAGCGTGCGAGAAATCTTTTTGGTTCAGAAATTTAATGGCGAAATGTTGAAAAATTCTAACTAAAGCGAATTTTAGCTGAAAATTAATTAAAATCGTCGCCATGTTTGCTATCAGACTGCTGAAAAAAAGCGAATTGCTTTGAGAACCACTTGCTGTTTCGACTGATAAACAAATGTTGAATAGTGCCAGTTGACAAAAATAGCAATACACTCCTTTCATAAGAATGATTTTCTAAAATATGAGGCTAATTTTTGCTTTGAATTTAAGAACAAATTAAAAACAATCAGCCAGCCTCGGCAGCAAAATGAACCAAAAACAAACAAAAAAATTCAAACTAATCAAAGAAACTAAAATTTGAGCTGATTTAAAGCGATAAAATTTCAGTGATTTTCTGGTATTTGCTAGCAAAATTGCAACTATTCAAGATTATAAAGCTCTGTTGCTCTGCGCAAGCAATTGAGATTTTTTTGGCAGTAATTGTTCAACTTGAAAAAAGCTTGCTTTTTCGCTTTTGCAATTTTACGATGCTGCAAAAGCATGAAAAAAACCTTTACTTAAGCAGACAGAGCAATAGGAATTAAAAAGTGTTTCAAACATGCAGAGACGTAGCTAAGAATGGTGGCAGCCGGCGCGAGATTTCGTGATGGCACCCTTTTTCGTACGAAAAATAGGTGAAGACCAAAAAAAAGAAAGGTCTTCGCCAAAAAATCACTGGGTTTTTAGTCCAACTGAGGATGGGAACGACCAAACAAAGTGAAAAAAGTAAGGTATTCACCACAAATCGGTGGAGTTATGGTTTCACATCATAACTCGGTGTCACCCCAAAATGGTGACACCCGAAGCGGGCCGCCCCCCCCCCCCCCTTAGCGACGCCACTGCAAACATGCCCGCTAAAATTGATATCGATGCTCTCAAAATTTTTACAAAATCAAGAACAAATGAGACTGAATATCGGCAAAAAATTAAAAACAGCCAGTCTCTTTTTTTTTTGGAGATCACATCATTTTTCGGACCTAACTGCAGCATTTTCTCGGTCAATTTTCGCTTTCACAAAACCGAAAATCCGCCATATTTGAGCTGGCCCCGGGCCCACGTTTGGTTCTCGGCGCCCCTGAGCTTATGGTATCTTTTTCCATAAAAATGTAGTACATACAGTACGCTTGAACGCATTATTTTGAAGTAGAAATGCATGTGACGTCACAATAAGATATTTATTACGTACTAACACAAGTTACGAACATCTCGCAAAGAAATTCAAGCGAACTGTTTTACCGTGCGTTGGGCGAGACGGCTCAGAAATGGCAGTTAGTCTACAAAAATTTTTTGTTCGTTAGCGCTTTTTAGCGAGCGAGAATGGCCTTTACGAGCTCGCTAGCACGTTCTGTCATGTCCCCCCTGAAGATCAGCTTTTATAAACAAATTTTAGTGCCCCCCCCCCCACTTTTGACTGGCGCCCCTCACTTCGTTTGCTCTGGCAAGGGCACTGTATCTAATTCTGGATTCAAGCGATTTGAGTTGTTGGTTTATTACGCACCTGTGATGCGCTAATACACATTTGCGACTAGGAGACTGCGACTTGCAAGGTGCAACGTGCAAAATCCTCTTTGAATCTTGGGTGTAAAACGTGGGGTTGGGATGAATTTGAATCCGCTCACGAGTTATTGATGAATTTGAATTCGACTTTTGCAAAGTCAATGAATTTGAATTTAGTTTTTTCAGAGTCAATAAATTTGAATTTAGCTTTTTCAAAGTCAATGAATTTGAATTTAGTGTTTTCAAAGTCAATGAATTTTTGAATTAAAAAATTACAAAAAAAATGAATGGATCCAACCCTAGAAACGACTAGCGGATTTCTAGAAAGACAATCACAAAAACAATTTTTCTGTTTAAATTTTGATTTTACAACCATTTTTTAACTTACCAAATTGGATTTTTTTTTTAAATCGGCAAAAACTATTTTAGAAAGAGACGTTTTAGCGAAAGATGACTACTGCTGTAAATCCAAAAGAATAGAATTACTGCAAGCAGTAGACGAATGAAATTTCCCTTGACGAAGCTTTTACAAACCTACCTCGCCATAGGCGTAGCCGGGGGGGGGGGGGGCAAAACCTTTCCCTCCAATTAAAATGCCACCAATGATAAAAATAAAAAACAACAAAGCGCTATGTTTTTCAGTTTCTTAAAGCATTTTCGGGTCCAACAGAATACGTGTGCAACAGACTAATATTAACGACCAGGTAGGTGGCCTGGACCCACTCAAATCAATTTTTTGCCATCCAATTTAAATGTATAACCCGTATTCATGACAAAATAAAAATTTCCCGAGGCAAATATTCGATTGATTAATTAGCCTACTGCTAAAATTGCAGAAGGCAATGTACTTTGCTTCTCCAATCTGGGCCAAGTCACTTACTAAATTAACCCCCAAGTTCAAGATTTTAACCGTGTTCTGGACTTGACCTGTAAGTAAATGGAAGATTCACCAACTTGATTGCTTCATTTGGCTTTCAATTCTTAAAGATTTAGTCATTTTAAATGGCTCTAAAAAACGTGCGAAATATGATCCAAATGGCATTAAAATAGCTATTTTTTTCCAAAAAAAAAAATCCAAAAATCACTCATCGGCGGCCCCCAGACCCCCGTCTGTGATACGCTTGGATCAAACTAGTTTGCTCATCGCGTCCCCGAACTCAGACGACTTTGGAAATCTTTGAAACTTTAGGTTCAAGTCCTTTTTCTTTAGCAAAACCCAGATGCCAACCCAGGTTCCGGCTTTTGATCCTCCATTCTACGGTATCTCTGTCCCGTAAAAAGTTCCTCTTTTCGAAAAAATTTGATGACGTCATTAGTGTGATTTGCGGTTTGGCCTCCCCTCCCCCAATCAAAAATCCTGGCTACGCCTATGTACCTCGTAAATGTTTTTTTTTTTACTTTAATCACATTTGATTGAAAATCAATCATTCATAATCGTATTTGACTTGCGCTCAAAATTGCTTAAATACTTGCGGCGCAAGCGTCAGCGCAACCGTTTAAGAATAATTGCGGCGCAAGCGCTATCGCAAGTGAAATAGTTGCGCCGCAAGTGCCCACCCCTGATCGTTAATGTTCTTTTATAAAAATAAGCTTCTACACTGTTACAATTGATGTATCTGACTGTCACTAGTTTTGCGATATTGTTGACTTTTTATTATTTTTGTGCTTCCATTGTATCTGCTGTACTTTTCATGTGTATGTCATGATACAGACAGTACATTTACACTAAACAAGTTGAGCTTTTAACAAAGCCCAATGTCAAAATAATTCACTTTCTTAAGCAACAGACATTTTTTTTAAAATATTGAGTGCAAAGCTGGCAACACTGTTAGTGTTATTATTTGCTTGTGACGTTTTGAATTCTTTTTTTTATAATTTTTTTGGAGGCTCCATGACTACGTTAAGTTGATGCCTGTAACTGTTAAGTATTGCCAAAAGGTGCAGTTGACCTGGATGACCGCATTGTCTCATCGCTGTTTCCTGCCTGCGTACTTTTAAGCGTATGGTGAAATAAACTTGACTTGACTAGACCTGTGGCAGCTTGACTCAATCAAGAAGCAAAAGGTCCCTTCGCTGTCTCCTGGCAAAGGTAATTTGATGAATAAAGATGCAATTACACATTACACCCAGGCAACACAACTTCCTTTGAAGAAATGACGTAGCGGTAGCGAGCCGTTGCCAACATTGCGTCCGATTTGAACTTCAGACTAAACTGCTCCAGAGAAGAACGCCTTACCGCTCGACCATCTGGTAATGTTATATAAAGAATCGTTAATAAACTTTACAGAACTGCTAAAAGAGTTTAATTACGCAAAACTTTCAGAGAGATTTAAAATTCAAACATGCACCACCAACTACTGTGAGAATTCTAGCGGTACAAGTTTATTCTGCAAAAAAAAAAACACAAAACATTAAAAAAAGTTTACGAAGACCTTTACAATACCAATTGAAAAAATGCACTACCAATTAGAAAAATGCACACTAGGTCGACGAAAAAAAAAAAATTAGGACAAAATCAGAGCATAACAATATCATAAACATAAAAAGTTGATTTTATAGACTTTTTGTTTTATGCTATTGTATGAAGAAAAAGCATCGCATTCGAAGAACTGAGAGAACATCAAAGTCATATTGGTAGATTTATTTACATCAATCAGTCTTTTTGGCATGCAACCAAATTTACCCTTAACTTATATTTGAAATCAGAGTTGGGCAGTATTGAATTACCTTTTTAGTACGGGTACGGAAGTTACATTTATTTTTGAGTACCGATACCGACTTTTAATTACTATTATTAAATCGAAACGTTTTGTTTAATTTTGTCAAAGTTGCAATTTTATTAAACTTAAAAAAGTACAGTACCGCTTAAGTAATTTGCTTCTTTTTGAAATGAGCATCGATTACCGGCACCAAACTACTTTCGAAGTCGAGTACCAGCGACGGATTACTTTCAAGAGTACCGGTGCCCACCATAGCTTCATATGTAACTTGAAATTTGCCATACTTCATATACCGGTACTTGATATATTGTATTTTTTATTACAACGTTTTGCAGTAGCAGCATGTCCATTATTTTTCTTCTTTACGATAACCGAAGCTGTAGCTTCATCAGACCTTGAATTGCCTTCAGCTGGTTCCCTTTTATTCTACTAAACTATGCAACGGGCCGACAACACGGAACACAAATTCATCCTTTTTTGACTCAAAGCAAGTTTGCCAGAGTTGCCAGGCTTGAAGGGAAACACCGTGATTAGACACCTTGGTTTTACTGAAGTAACATTTGCAACTTATTTAAGACAGACTACAAGTACGAACAAAATGCCCACTCAGTTTGTATTTACGACTTGCTGCAGACCAGTCTAAAATGCAGTATTTCGCAGTGTGATAAAAAAAAAGGTACTAAAACAAAATTAATTCCAGCTCCATAAAGAGCATGCAGACACTAACGCCTATTGCTTGCAGCTGAATTTCTTATCTGCTTGAATTATACGGTTCTTTCATGTAGATTGTAACGCAATGCAATAAAAACATCGCACTACGAAACCCATCATTGCGTCGGACAAAACGAGTAATTATACAGTTATACACAATCTGAAAGAATGTGAAGCTGCATCGTAAGAGGCGTCACAGCCGATGATGCCTATCGTTCGCCTCGAAAGACTCACTGAGCGAAGCAATTTTGGCACTAACTGGCATTTCGTCTCCGAAATATGAAAAGGTGCTGCTTTGCAACAGATGTGAATTGAAATTTCCCTCCTTTCTGGTGTGCAGACCAGGTTAACAGCATAAACATGACGAGGTTAACATCATAAACACTTCACTAGAGGACCACTTTCACCACCAAGGCCGAAACCCTGCTGGGCAACGAACCTCCTTTCCGAGATTGGCGGATGCAGTTTAGCGTCATACTCAGGATCCAATGCCAGCAGAACGGATATCTCATTACCAATAATGGTATTGGAAAACTATTGCACGACAAAATTCAACAAAGTATTTTCGCTAATTTGCGAGGCGCAGATAGCACATAAGCTCCACAAATGTTGTGTAAAAAAGACTTAAAAGAGAAAGTAAGGTAAATATGGCAGAGAGGTCGTGTTAGTGCAGAATACATGGCCGTAGAGAAAGTAGACTAACAGGTAGAGTTCGAGAAACCAGCTGAAATACTGCTGAAGGTTTCCATTAGTTCCAAGACGAAAATTGATAAATTAAGACCAAAAATGATCTTCAGTGACTTTGGGTCGTCAATTCGGAATCACGATTTAGAGTAAAAAATTGTAGTAGGCGGTTTTTCCCACTGCTATGGCCCAGGCAGAATGCGAAAAAAAAATTACTATAATTTTTTGGTTAAATTGGAATCAAACCGTTCAAAAGTAATTCGCTTTCTTTGTTTCTCGAGGAATGGCTCAAAATTGCCTTTTCTTCCATCTTCTGAGGAGGACTTGACCATCATTTTAGTGCCAGAAGCTCTTGCTATTAAACCACTTAGACTTTGAGCAACTTCCCACGGCGTATAAAAGTAGCAAAAATCTTGGCAAGACTGCTGATGACGTCAATACCATTCATGCAGTAAAAGTTTAACAGATAACTACTATGAACTAATAGTGACCCCCAAACGCTATTTACAGCTAAGACAAATATGGCTAACAAAACACGGTGAAAGTAAGAAAACGATGAACCAAAACGGAAAAATGTGGGAAGACCAAAAAAATGTGGTAAGACATAAATATACCATTCTTAACATATTAGTAAGAATTTTTGATGGATAAAAAGTGCTATTTGGATTTTTGTTATTTTCAGCAAAATTGCAAAAATTTAAAATGCTACATTTAAATCACGAAAACATTCAAACCAAGATGTTAGATATGGCACTTAGTTTTTACCACATATCCTCTATTTTCCAACTTATTCTCGCTATCAGTTGGATGATTTTCACACTTTCAGTCTATCTCGGAAGAACAAGAGCAGCTAGTTTCACTTCGAGAAGATGTTTGTACGCTCCGCCCAATTTACGACCAATGAACGAAATACAGTCATAGAGAAACTACCTTTGGCAAATTTAAACTTTTTGATGACTAGCAGCTACGCGTGTCACATTTTGATGATTTTATCCAGCAGAGCTACCAGTAAAAATCTTATTTTCTGAAATTTAGTTTCCACATCACTCTAGACATGCTTTGTAAAACTTGTGGTTAGTAACAGTGTTCTAACCAGGAGGTGGGACTTGGAGGCTGAATCCCCCCTTAGCAGGTCACTTAGAAAATTTAATCCAAATATTCACGCTTTCTAACGTTTTTTGAACTTGATTAGAAAGTAAAAGGGGCTAAATGTTGTTAAAAGGCTTCTAAATCTTTACAATTTAGTTCTATCAAATGGTTCAATAAATGGTGTTAAAAAGGCTAGGATTTTTTGAAAAATCACAAAAAATTTTCCATCGTCTGAGGGCCTCGCTCCCAGATCCCCGGTTAAGGGATGTAGATGGACTTTAGCTTTAGGTTTTAGCCCCATCATTAGTAAAATTCTGGTTACGCGCCTGTTCAATAATAATTAGCATTACGTCAGTATCGCCATTAAAATACAGTAATTCCGTAAGTTGAGTCTAAAACTAGTTATCCAAAGCCAAAGTTTACTTGGTAATTCTGCTGAAATGGAATGAGAAAACTCAATATGTGCAGTTTCGGAACTTAAACTTCGCAAAAAATTTAAATATTTCAAAGATAGTTTCAAGTAGTTTTTTTTTGTTATTCGTTCAACCCAACCTAAGTTGAAACAGCTGCAACAATTTGAGGTATTCAAGAATTAGACATGGTTACATTTCTTGCAGGGAACATCTCCAAGTACTGTTTTGCTGTAAAGAAATCAACTTTTTAAACACTAGACTTACTGGCGAAAAAAAAAACTGGTGGTACTGGTTATTGGTTGGTGCGAGAATACTGTAATGACCCATGTGATATTTGAGTTAGTCTTTCCAAATATTTTGGGAGCAACAATTGTCACCGGAAATTTTTTCACCGAAAAGAGTAACTTCCGGTTAGTGCGTAAAATCGTAAGCGTACGACTGGAGGTACAAGCTGCCAGTTGGTTACAAATAAACGTAAGGATCCGCTCGTATGCTGCTCATAATTTTACTTCTCGTGTGGAGCAAGCCTTAAATGAAAATATTCATCCGCGCGTTTTTCATTTGCGCGGGGTTGAGATTAGGACGAGTTAAGAGGTTGAGTTGGGACTAGATTTAAGGCTTCTTTTAGAGTAAAATTTTAGCTTAGGTTAGATTTGGATCAAAATTAATCACAAACTTAATCTAAATTTCCGACGAAATAAAACTGTTCTTATACTCTCAAAAAAATACCAGTAATTATGGATATTCAAAGTGAGTGAAAATTTTGTTAATTACGTGAAAACATCGAATATCTAACATCGCGTATCTACAATCTTCAAATTCGTGCGCGAATGAAGAGTAACAAAGTGGCAGAAAAGCATAAATTCGCCGTTGTTGCAATGACTCAGATGACATAATATCGGTTCAACCCGCACCCTGGTGACGTTGTTGCGTCCTTCAATAAGATGCTTTGCAATGATTGTTTCTTCTAGTGGCTTCCAACAAGCAGTAAAATTAAGGGGGGAGAAGTCAAACGTCAACCGGAAAAATCAGAGTATGCTAACTCTTAAGCAAGTGAGGAAGATATGTCCAAAATAAAAAGCGCCAACGTTGCTCTCTCAAGAGTGGAGGATAAAATATGGATTGATCAAGAAGTATACCACCGTGAATCACAACGGGATCTGGAGGCATTGGGACGGAGCTCCAAACTGCTCATGAAAATATTGGCTGTTTTCAACGCTTTTGCCCCAACAAATATTGGCTTGTATTTGTGTCTAAAGCATTTGTTTGAAATTTAGCGAACAAATTCAATGAAAAAAGAAAACTTGACAAAACTACTAATACAGCGTTTTTGGCTATTCTTACTCGAATGCCTTAAAGCATGCTACCAAATTCGCTAACCATACCGCGTCCGCAAAAACTTTCGTTTTGAGGAAAAACATTGCTTTTTATCGATTATTTTACTGTTTCGTTTATGATCAAAGATGATTTGGTGAGATCTTTGCGGGAGGGCGGAAGCAAAAATTCCTCCAATGCACTTTTATTAAGGCAATGTTCCAAAATTATCTTATACAACTTTGATTGAGTTTAATGTCTACGTTTGGCCAGCTTTCACGAACGTACGTTTCCTGAATACAGAATGCACACGCTGTCTATTGAGCAGTTCAAAATCGAAAAATTAAAATGCACACGCAATCAAATTGGACGAATGTACATCTCGCATCCAAATAGCACGCGCAGTAAAAGCGTGGCCAAAGTCGTCACCGGAATTTTTCGTGTAGGCCGACTGCAAAAAATATACCATTAAATTTTGAAATTTTTCGACTCTAATCACGTACTAAATCAACCAGGGCTTTGTACAAACATTAAACAGAACCAGCAACTCCAGTTATGCAGCTTGTTTTATTAGCCATACTTGCCCTAGAGAATTAGTGATTATTGGAGCTAATTTAAAGTGTTAATTTACTAATATTAATTGTCACAAACATGTTGGACCGTAAAATCAAAGTAAATTTTTGAGCAAACAGCTTTGCAAGTTGCTACAACAAAGGGGCGCCCAGAGCCAAACGTGGGCCAGGGGACAGCTTAAATGTTCGGATCCCTATATTTTATTTCAACGTTACAAGCCACAGGTCCTGGTTTTTGATCTAATTACCCAGCGGCGTAAGCATAATAAGATTTTTCAATAAGACGATTTCACACTGAATAGTGACAATTACAGCAAGGGGTGCGGGGGCGAAGTCCCCGCCGCTAAAAAATTTCTATGACTTGTAAGCCAAAATATGCAATTTTGAACATTTTAAACCAATCATAAGTGTGACTAAAGCTGCAAAATTCTTTAATTGTTAGAAAGACTATTGGCATCGTTGCCGAGTGACTAAAAGAGAGCCGTTTTTATGACGGCCATACGATTAATTTCAATGTAAAATTTTTATCTAATGTAAAATTTTAACTCTCAGCAAGAGTAGAAGTTACCATTCGTCCATTTATAATTGCAACATATCACAAACAGCGTTAATTGAGTGAGAGGAATTAGTTTCGCTTATCACAGTTAAATGCCCGCGCTTACACATAGGTGAATTTTCCAATAAATTAACCAAAAACGGCCATATTTTTTGTTTTTCGGCTGTAACTTTTTTGTGTTCAAAATAGAGAAAACTTTTTTCTTAGCACAGAGAGGAACATGGTGTTTCCGCAGATTTTGAGCTACGTACCATTGCTCTACGACCAGTGGTTACCGAGAAATGTGAGTTACCCCCATGCCCACAGTTGCGATTGCATTTGGGGGGTTGGCAGCTGGAAAATGGGGGCAACCCCCAAAAAGAAATTTTAAGCAAGTTTTAGACCATTTGCCGGGATTTGAGAACTACACTTTTTTCGATTTCCACAAAAATTTTTTTTCACTCCACCTACTGTTCACTACATGCGTAAAAATAAACCTAACCTGTGATTAACTGTGAAACATGAGACGAATTACATGGTCTGTTATTATTTTGTTATGTCCGCTATTCACATATTCTTTCGGTCTTAGGCACTGCTGCTGGCAAAGCCAATTCAGTTACTTCGATTGCTGGTATTTACTCAACGATTATGATTAAGAATAAAATTAAATTTTGATGGTTTCACGGCACTTTTCAACGATAGCTTGATTAATTAGCACCAGAACTGAATCGTTTTCGAGTTTTTCACTGACTTGCAGTCATTGAAAGTTCATTTCATCCTCCGCGCTACCCTTAACAATGAACTTAATTGTTCTTTTATCTGCTTCCACTGTTTCTCTTATACGGTAATTGCACTAATTGAATTCTGTGCGCGTAGCACTTTTTCGTTTTTCTATCGCGACTGTGATCTTGCTGGCAACTGTCTATTTCCTTCTTGCGATAGTTACCTCTTTTGTGACGTAACACAAGAACGACACAAAAAGCACTTATTTCTATCAAAAGCTCTTTCTACGGGAATGCGCTATGAATGCAAAACTAGGACGCAGAGCGGGTACTGTATTTGTACCATAGATTAACACTACATTGACTGCCTGTAAAAATGTAGGCTCAGGCATCAAATTAGCAAACTGGGACTGGTACTTACGTTACATAAATGCCGAAAATTTGAGCTTGAAATTAATTGGAATTCTTTAAGCAGCTTTGAGCAGTTAGTACACCTACTTAATAGTTGATACCGATACTGTTAAAGGCCATAATGTTAGACCTTGACATACGCTTTTTAGCAATAGCGTTAAAGACTACCGCAATAATCATCCACAATCGCGGAATCAGGCAGTCAGCGGGGGCCCATATGCAAAACCCGCGGAGTCAGCAGGAGTCTATCCTTAGCTAGCCTACTTGATACTGTTAAAGGCCAATGTTAGACCCTAAAATACCCTTTAAGCAATGGCGTTAGACACTACCCCAATAATTATGCACCACCACGGAGTCAGTGGGGGCCCTTCCTTGGTCCTGAGCTTGTCAGTGGGGGCCCATATGCAGAGCCCATGGTGTCAGCAGGAGCCCACATGCAGAACACGCAAAGTTAGCGGGGGCCATCCTTAGCTAGTGACCAGGGGCCCATCCTTAGCTAGTCCTCCCCCCCACAAAACAAGACCTATTTGTTTGCAGAAAACCCTTTTTGAGTTACAGCGTTATTCCAATGTTGTGATAATATCTGCACACTGCTTGCAAAGCAGCGATCGCTGTTCACTTTTCAATGTGATCTTGATGGGCTTCCTGAAATCCATGGGCCCAGGGGTCATAGTCCCCCCTGCCACCCCCCCCACTCGGACGCCCTGCTACTACATGCTGTTACAGAACAAAGTTGAATTACACACTATAATACTGCAAAGCAATTTGAAGCAACCAGAAATTTATCAAAGTGGTGCGCCAATGCATCATCGATATTATTCACGTTTATTTAATTATTTACTAGAAGAACTCAATTTTAGTTCTACTGCTAATAAATCAATTTAAGAGTGGTTCAAAACATACTGCAAGCCTTCATTCCTGTTAGTCACATGCGATGTTAGTTTTAAAAGTAGTGTTAGCTAGAGATAACCCTAGGTGCTTCACCTCTCCGACGAAATGATACTGCATGAGAGACATTGTTCGTATGCGTTTTGTCTCGAATTGGCGGTGGTGCATCACGTTTTCAACATTTTTTACCAACAATACCATAGGGTCCAAGTACAGTTAGTCACAGGGTAAACAATCAGTTAAAACAATGACTTAACTAGATGGGAGTTTACCAGCAAACCCAGTGAACGACCGACGCACAGCTAATGCTGTGACGCTCAAAAGTATTTTTTGTCTACCGTAAAATCAGCAATTATTCAAAAATATCTGATTATGGAACCTCCAGAAAAGTAGAGTCAAAATATTTATCAGTTAAATATCTCCTGAAATCATAAAACACTGGCACCCTAGCTTGAGTCGTTCAAAACTTGATTTTTGGGGTCTATTTGGGGGGATCCCCGGGGGGGTGGCACCCCAGAACTATGTCAAAATATTTGTTTGTTAAATATCTGCTGATATCATAAAACACTGACACCCAAATTGAGCTATTCAAAAAATTGATTTGTTGGGGGGGTCCCCGGGGGGGTGGCACCCCCAAACTATGTCAAAATATTTGTCTGTTAAATATCTGCTGATATCAAAAAAAAGTAGAACTCTACCTTGAGCTGTTCAAAAAATTGATGTTTGGGGGGTCCCTGGGGGGGTGGCACCCCCAAACTATGTCAAAATATTTGCCTGTTAAATATCTACTGATATCAAAAAGAACTAGCACCCTAGCTTCAGCCGTTCAAAAAATGGATTTTTTGGGGCCCCATTTTGGGGGGGTTCCCGGGGGAGTTGCCCCAAAAAATTTCGGGAGAAAAAAATTGCATTTGCAGCTCAATAAGTTTACACAAAAATTAGATTTCGATGTGTTGTGAATTGAGAGAAGAAGAGCGTACAAAATTTAGGAAGAAAAAAAAGGAAATACAAGGAAAAAAAAAGGAAAAAAAAAAAAGAAATGAACCTCATCGCGGCCAAAAGTGGATTGGTTGGGATAAAAGGGTATCTTGAGACATACAACCCTATGAAATATTTTTTGCCGTACTTAAGCCGTTTTTGACTGAAACCGCTTTTTACGCCAAACTTGCGGGGCGGTTTTCGGGTTCTAAAACCGAAGTCACGTGACCTATTGCCTCGAAATTGTGTACAAACATACAACTCATTAATTTCAAACTGCTGTCAAAATTTCATGTAGCTATACCCAACCGTTCTCGAGTTATAAGCAAAAGTCTGAAATTTCGCACTCGTTAGTTGGAAAATGGCTGAGTAAAAACATAGGAACACGCGACGCGAGCGTCGGTCGTTCCAATGAAGTGGAACAAAGAAGGTAAAGCAACAAAGCGCTTTGCATCTTTGATATAGCAAAACATACTAAAAATTCCAGAGATTTACTTGAATGAATATGTATTATTTTGTATCGTGTTTAAAAAACCCAGTCGTTTAAAATACCCAGTTGTAGTACACATACCCACATACCCAGGACATATTAGCCAAGTTTTAAAATACCACTTGTTAATGAAGGTTAAAATTACACACCAAACGAAGCATTGAGATCTGATAAAAAGTTAGAAAAAGAGAATTTCAAGTTAGGGAAATTTTTCTCCACTTTTGCACAAATTAGTTACTGATGTACCTCATCAAAAACGTAACTTAACATATCAATCATATACGCCTTTTCCCAAATTATGCTAGTTTTGTTTTTCGGAAGTTGCGTTTGGATATCTAATTTCAGCTATACAGAGTAAGCACAACAGTTGCGTTGCAATACCATTCGGTTTTTGTATCACCAGACGCTGTGAGCAATTTTATGCTTTGTAGCTTCTTAGCATTACCTAAAGGGTATTCCCCGTAATTTTTCCGCGGCGGACAATTTCTCCGGGGAATTGATTTGACTAAAATAACATCATGAACAATGCGTGTGATGAAATGAACTATTTTTCTTTACGTGGTTCCGCTTTATAAAACAGAAAACTATTTTCCGAAAAAAAAACTTACAACATTTCACAAACAGATGACGCTGCTCTCTGTGCCTCAAGACATATTTCTAGAGTACACAAATAGTATCAAGTCGTGAACTTTTTACGAAACCAAATTTTTTAGTCGGAGGTGCCCGAAGTAATTTCCTGCTGGTACTATTTCCTGATCTTTTATGAATTCATCGAATGCAATCACAGATTCAATACAAACACAGAAAATCACCAAAACACACCATGACAAAAAACAACTTTATGAATCATAACCTGTAGTTTTAAATTTTCATGTGACGTGTACTGTGTTATGAGTCATAACCATATCTGAGTTTGATCTGTTTGTGAAGAAAAATAATTTTCCATTGCAACATAATCTAGTGATGAAGTTTCAGATTCTGATGGTAGCAGTACTAAGTACCGTAAGTTGAAAATATTTATCGCATCACACAGTAGCACAATAGGTAGGAATTGGATACCATGCAGAATAATAATAACAACAGCAGTAAAGCACACACACAACTCATCTGCTAGGACAGACCGTCCGCTTGCCTGTCAGGCTTATCAGTTTTCAAACTATTGTGAAATTATCGACTTGACTGCTTACAATAAACTGTAATCAATTTTAGGTCATTCAAACTTTTGTCAGCTTCATGGCAAATATTTTTATGGATCAACTGCTGTAAAATGTAAAGATGCCAAAACTACAACAGAAAATAAGATCTGGCAAAGTGTTGTATCCGATAGCAACAAAATAACTTTTGTTTTATTTCACTTCAGGAATAATTTAACTTTTGTTTTATTTGACAAATCATGGAACATGCATTTCGCTTACGTATATTTCTTTTTGTTAAGCGCTGCTTAAATTTTTATCAAAGATGTACTCAGAGTACCTTTCCTGTACTACGAATGGTAGATTTTTATTAATCTATCGGAAGGTATTAGCGATTAAAGTTTCGTGAAGTGCGGCAAAAAAACTGAATAGTAGTAAATTTAAAGTATCGGTAAATTTTAAATCACTGCAAATGACATTCAAAATACGGCCCGGTGGTCTGCATTTTAGAAAACGTTCAAATATCAAAAAAAAATAATTGAGAATTGAAACACAATTTCTGCCAACCATCAGACAGCCGTCATAAGCGGGCAATAAAAAATATCAGGTTTTAGTGGTCGAAAGTTTTTAAGTGCAATTCCTAAGTCGGGTCATACCAAACCAATGGCGAAGCGAAGGTGATTTCCAAAAGATATCAGATACAGCAGTCATGCTTTTCATTGTACAGTATATAACGTATATCTGAAACTCAGCCTGGTGCCTATACCTTTGGAAGTGTTTGTTTTTTTTAATGGACTTTACTTGAAATTGTCAGAAACTCCAGAACGGTGAAGATTTTGTTGGTCTTCGCGTTTTTGGCCGATAGCTCACCCCACTTCCCCTTCAACAAAAATCTTGGCTATAATCATGATTCACGTTAGGAAGTGAGAGGATATAAAATAAGGGTTATAAACCTACTAGATTTTCGTTTGGATCGTAATGAACGAATTAACCAACCTTCCCCTCCAAAATAGTCAATTGCATTTGAAAATGACTTGGAAGTATATACAGTCGTGGCCAAAATAATAGGACCACCTTGCAAAACATACTTTTTAAAAAAAAACTTTCTTGAGTCGTGTTTTTAGTGTAATTATGACTTTATAATTTAATACAATTGCTTTATTGCATCATTATACTTGCAGGTTGGTTTAAATTGAATGTAACTAGCTTAGAAGCTTCATATATCTTGGGTTTAAAGCAAAAAGATAAGGAGGAGTGTGGAAATCTGTAACCCCCAAAATAGGCAGAAGCAAGTCACTTTCAGAGGTAGTTCGAGCTCAAATTATCGTATTTAGACAGGAAGGATATACAGAACGTGAGATAAGCAAACGCCTGAGGTGTAGCAAAACCGCAGTCCATAATTCCATTGTGAAATTTAACCAAACAGGGTCACACGCAGAGGCTGCAAAGCCAGGAAGGCCACGGAAAACTACCCCCCGAAATGATATAGCAATGAAACGAGCAGCAACTCGGTCTCCTATGAGTTCTGCAAAGAAAATACGGTTGCAGCTATTAGAAACTGGAATCAATGTCAGTCGGAGAACAGTTAGTAGAAGGCTAGTGAATGATTTTGGCTTAAAATCTTGCAAACCAGCCAAAAAGCCACGTCTCACTCCCACCATGAAGCTGAAGCGATTGGCATTTGCCAAAAAACCTGTGAGCTGGACAGTTCAGCAATGGGGAAAAGTATGTTTTCGGACGAATCCACATTGCAACAATTCAACTCTCGCAAGCTCTTACATTCGTAGACCTTCAGGGCAACGATTTAACGAAAAGTTCACCTTGCAAACAATGAAGCATCCCCCAGTGTCATGATATGGGGGGGGCATATCTGTGAATGGGAAAGCAGGGTTATTTTTCCTGCCAAAAGGGGTAGCCATGAACGGCCAAAGATATCTTCAGCTTTTAGAGGAAAAGCTCGAACTTCACATGACTGTCCACAATTGTGAAATCTTCATGCACGATGGAGCACCGTGTCATCATTCTAAAATTGTGACCACTTTCTTGAAGTCGAAAAAGGTCAAAGTTCTCGACTGGCCTGGTAAAAGTCCAGACTTGAATCTTATTGAAAATCTGTGGATGGTGGTTAAGAATAAAGTTGCTGAAAAACAGGCAAGTAGCGCCAAAGAGTTAGAAAAAGCAATAAAAGAAGTTTGGGTTAAAGAGATCACCCCAGAATATTGCCGGAAGCTGAAAGAAAGCATGCCAAAACATCTGAATGACGTTATCAAGTGTAAAGGTGGATGCACCAAATATTAAAATTATTTTGTCCTTTTGAATGCAAAAAACATGCATTTAATGCACAAACATTGTGGTCAGTCTTCATATTAGTTTTTAATCACACCAATCGCTTTATATTTTATTATTAACAGTAAAAACAAAAAAATTCCATTTTTTCAAGCTTGGTCCTATTATTTTGGCCACGACTGTAGCGGTCCATTAAAAAGTTTGGGTGCCCCAAAATCTTAGTTCTAAAACCACAGTGAAGCTAAAAAAGTCTTTATCGTTGTGATAGGTCTGGGGCAGTAATTCAGTTTGCCAAAATTTTGGTTAATCGGGTCCTGAGAGCAAATCCACTTCGGTACGACATGTGTCGGTACTGAGATAAAATCATCATATACTTCGGCGCAAAACGCTACCGATAAGTCGACGTTACTCCAAGTCATTCCCAAAAAACTTTACAGATTCAAGATATTCACTTAATATATAAATTTCGTTTACACGTATAGCTGCGGAAATAACTGCCAAGGTGTCTAAAGAGGCTTTCTTTAAGCTTAATGCTTGCTTACGTTTAAGCTAAATACAAAAAATTTAAGCTAAATTTCGCTTTGAATTTTTTATCCTGTTTTTGATAATATTTCGAATTATGCTTCGTCTGGCCTCTACCTGCAGACCTCTTTGACTTGGGTAACCCTGTCAGGAGAAATTTGATCTCCAGCCAACACAGCTCTAACAGGTCATAAAGGCACGCAAACTTTTCCACCGCGTTAAGGTAATAATTCACGGAAAAGATGATATTTAAACGTTCCCTAAAAGTAAAAAAAACTGAGGCGGGCATTTTGTTCGTATTGTAACTATAAGTTAACAAACCATACTTTAGTAAGTTACGAATCGAGGTAAGGTGTCTGACCACGGTGTAATATGGTGAATTATCATCAGAGATTTTCAAGGTCTGTCGTGTCCACCACGATGCGAAGAAATATTGTATCCTCCTTAACGTAAGTACTACCGTCAATAACCGTGTGCGCGACAAAAAGAGGACATCCCGACGCGATATTCATGTCGGATGTCGGACGCTTGAAAGATGATGACGTTGGATCTGGCCGAAACGTGTCTGACAAATGTCTGCGATCAATTCCTTGATCTAGGAGCATCAGCGTAACCTAAAAAATTAAAGGTTTAGCTTAAAACTTCTTTGTGCTTCCTCTAACACACTAATTGTTTAACCCTTCAACAGCACGTAAATTACACTCTCCCATTCACGATTTATGTGTAGAATTCTTTCGGCCCTGAAACTTGTGACAAACGAATATGGTTATGGCGACTGACATACTATGCTCGTATGACAGATGAAGCAAACTGGCTAGCCAGTTTTTGTTGCCTTAAAAATTTCAAAATTCAGTTAAATGGTTTCCACTCAGAAGTTCATGTGGCTGCTAAAGGAACAAAGGTAACGCTCAAGCCTCTAAAATGTGTAACTTATTGCAGTACAGTTTTACAGCAGAATGAGCAGATTACCACAGTTCTAAAACATTCAAAGCTAAACTCTAATAAGACCCAACAGTCTGTTTCAATCATAAATTGGATCATCAGGGGTATATCTTATTTCAAAGAGTATAACTATCCATAAGATACCTGTTTCGAATCAAAGTCAATTTAAAATCGTGAACATTAAAATATATACGTATGCACAGTATTAAGTAGTTTTTTGGTTTGTCTTTGAACCAGCAGCAAAAATCAATCAGCAGCGCGATGTCAGATCTTTCAAATTGTCGCTTTAATTATGTTGAACGTAATGACCGTGCTCGCTAAAATTCTTTCAGATAGTGTATACAAATCGTTATTATTACAAAAAAATTCATTTGAAGTAGAACGTCCTTTATCTACATCAGCAAGTAGTATTATGATTATGCTATGTTGTACTACATTAGCGCATTGATAAACGCATGGTTGAAGAAAACAGCTTTTACGTCAGTTTCTATCTACATAAAATATAAAAATTATTCATTAATTTTTTTAGCAAATCTGTAAAATTAAGTTTAACCAAAAGTCCACACTAAGTCCAGCAATGTCATGAATGCTGCTAAAACTGAACACACGAATTCTCGAAGACGTAGAGTTTGAAGTAAACTTCCCAAGCGGCATGATAAATATCTTTGAGATAACGGTTTTGAATCGCAGTCAATTTAAAACCACGAACATTAAAATAAATAGGTATGCAAAGTTGCAACCTAAAATAAGACCTACGACGTGCAAATAATGTTATAACAGAGAGTCTATGTTTAGAGCATTAAAAAATGCCAAAATTACTTCGATACTTCCTCACCTTTTGTCGAAACGGCCACGGTAACAAAGCATCATATTCTCCCTTCATGACTACGAAAAAGAGACTCATGTGTGTTCCCTTTCCTGCAACGGAGCATCAATAAAATCTGGTAACACACTCTACAGATAAACTTTTAAGACAAACTTACATCGCATGTGATTGTGAAAGTTGAATCATTACATCGCAAAAATTGGAAACTTTGCACACTAGCAAATACTGAAGTATTTTGTGAAACTACAATTTCCACGTCAAAAGTCATTATGGTACGCAGACCTTGTCCGAGTTGCGCACCTTTTGCTTGCTTGATCATCCGCTTTAGGACTCAAAAAGTTCACAAAACAAACTCAAAACTTTTTATTTAATTCATTTTTCCTCCCTATCAATTAGCCCACTAGGTCCCCTGCCCAAGGTTAATTTCATTTTATTTTTCTTGGGTTACCATGCTTACAATTGCAATCATTTTTCACAATCATATTTTGATTTCAAATTTATGGGCCAGGTTAGACAGATTTTAAATTTCGGTTTAAAGGCCAGCTTAGTTCAGCTTTTGAATTTCGGTTTAAACGTCAGCCCTTCTGATGAGCTTTGGTATTAAGTGAAACTCGAGCCCAGGGCAGTACGTGGGAAAAGTTTAGATTTGCTTTTTAATTGCTGAAGTTAAGAGATGAAGACTAGCCTATACCGGTAGTTTGGTTATTCAAAATTACCAGTTGAGTTAGCTTAATTAAGGGATCTAAATTCCTTGCGCTGTGTCGACTCCTCTTCATACTGATGATGAAGTCAGTTAACTTTGAAACACGGGAATGCTCCCGCGATAGGAGGCTCCGCCTCACCTGCGTCACTAAGAATTGATACGATTACCCATTTAGACGTGGATACAGTATCAAGGTGTTGTCAACTGAAGTAGAATTGTAAGACGTGATGTCTCTGCGAACTATTAAATTAGTTCTGCCTATTTCACTTCACGAAAAATTTAAACTCAAAGCTGTTATTGCACTATCGCTTATAGTTCCTCTCTGGATGTAATCAATGAGGCATTTCCTAAGTACATTCAGACATTCCAATCAGTTCTCTTTTCTTAATTCTATCTCACCAAGCCAAAAACAAAAGCTTTCGGCAGACCATCAGTACTTTAAAGGGGCACTGCACACTAATTTTGAAATTTTAATACTAAATATCATCATCATCATTTTGCTCCAAGTATGTGCTTCCTTCTATTTCTGGAGCCCAGCAGAGGTTCCCCGCATGCAGGGGTCAGCTGGTTTTTGCAGCCTAGTCGCCATCTTTCACGATCTTGAGCATCCAACCTTTGCAAACCTCTGGCAGTCATGTCACATTCTAGTACTTCTTTCCACCTCTTTTTCGGTCTTCCTTTTTTTGTCCCATCAACTTCTAAGAGTAGTGCCTTTACTGGACCCCTTTCTTCATCCATTCTCTCCACATGTCCCAACCATCGCAACCTTTTCTCTCTCAGAAACTCTTCCAATCTCACTACATCCATCATTTCCCGAATCTTCTCCTTGTTCATTTTATCTTTCAAGGTTTTCCCACATATCATTCGCAACATTCTCATTTCTGTGGTCTTCAGCCTCCTTTCATCTTCCATTTTCAATGCCCAACATTCAGCACCATTAAGTGAGAGCATTTCTCACATAGCTTTTGTATAAGGTGCCTCTAACCTGCAATGATATGCTTCTTCCACATATAACATTTGAAACCTCATTAAATTTTTTCCATGCCGATCTAATTCTTGATGTTACAGCCTCCTGAGCACCTCCTTCCGTACTGATTGCATCACCAAGGTAAGAAAACCTGTTCACAACTTCTATGTTCTCTCCATCCAAACTTATCATATTATCTTCATCTTCAAATACCACGCCAGGGATGCATTTTTTGCAAGTAAAATCTTTCTCTCTGGTTAAACTTCCATGAACTCCAGAACACCTCTTGTGCACCCAGTGTTGACATTTTGTACACTGCAAGGAGTTCCTTCCCACTCCTTTGCCACATACAGAGCACGGATACTTTCGCATTTGCATTCGTACAAAATTTCTTCTAGTATAGAAAGCCTTTGTCTTGTTTACATTATTTTCATTCCTTTCTCTTGTAATGCTTTCTTCCATCGAGTGTATCGAGATTCTACCTCTTCCCAGTTATCACCGACTAACACAATATCATCCGCATACAGCATTTCCTTTACCACTCCTTCTCTAATGTCTTGAATCACTTCATCCACCACCAACGCAAACAGAAGACGACTTAGTATCGATCCTTGATGGACTCCGACTTTTACATCAAATGACTCCGATCTCGCGTATTCCACCTTGACGTATGTTTCAATATTGGTATACATTTCCATTATCGCTTTTATTTCCCTTTCTAGTACCCCTTTTCTCCTCAGCGACCACCAAATCACCTCTCTTGAAACACGATCAAAGGCTTTCTCAAGATCAACAAATACCATATATAGATCTCTTCCGGCCATCTCATATTTTTCCAACAACTGTCTCATAATGAAGATAGCGTCCGTCGTACCTCTACCTGGCATGAAACCCATCTGCATTTCATCCAGTTTCACAACTTTCCGTAGCCTTCTTTCAAAAATTCTTTCAATCACTTTCATACCATGTTCTAACAGCTTAGTGCTTCTGTAATTTCCACACGATCTTACATCTCCTTTTCCTTTAAAAATTGGAATCAGATCACTCTTTCTCCAACTTTCTGGCATTTTAACTTTAACACTAATTTTTAATTTTAATATTTTATAATTTTAATATTTAATTTTAATATTTTAATATAACATTTTAATTTTAACACTAAATATGTAAAAAATAATTGATTACCAACGTTTTTGTCGCGTTTTTACATTGTTTGACGTTAAATATCTATAACGGAAAAGACTTTGACTTTACAAAACAAAAATTCGGCAGTAGCGAAATGACAGCATCAAATTTGCATTTGTGGTTTCAAACCGACTTAGTTATCTGGTAGGTTCCGTGGTTAGGATGCGTTTTTACCTAGTTTATGCAAAAAAGGTGTGTATTTAGAAGTACAATTAGGCTTAATTGGTATGAATTTTCTTCTTTTAGAATGAAGATATTTGATTTGATGCATTTACTACGAAACTTGAAAAACAGGCCTAGGCCGATAATACAACATTAGATTTTGGCTTATTTGGTATAGACCTACCTAGTAGCTTTTTGTAATTATTAAGAGTAAATCAAGCTCGGTATGAAAACGCAGTAAGCTAGATTAGACATTACAGCTTTTAAAATCTACTAGTAAGCTACTTAACTAATGCTAGGCTATTAGACTTAGGAACTAGGCCTCGTGGCAGGCCTATAACAGATTGGTTGAGACCAACTTATTTCACCAAAAATTTGTAAGTTAAAGATAATAAAACGAAAATAAAGAATATGTATCTAAGCATTTGTGGTTATTTTCTTTTTTAAAGATTTAGATTTGCGTTAGGTTTGGGATAGTTGTAAGCACGGCATATTTCTAACACATTACCCCTGCATCCGCACAAGCGACACCTAATGGTTGATTCAAAATTTATTTGAAAAATGGCAGGCTTGCTACAAATAGCGAGCAAACAATGTAAATATCTTTCTATGTCAAAGTCGAAAAATTAGCCTCAAAAATTAAAGAAAAAATACAATTCTGTTCGGCAAGCTTTGTTTGGCAACAAATTAGACCTCAATGCCTCTTTAAGTGTGATTGTGGCAGTTTTGTCAGAGAATACTTCAAAACTGAAATTGCGTTAAAAAAGTAAATCCTATTTTAAAAGCAAAATTGAATAAGATGCCCATTTATGTAATGCTAAGTAATATCAGAGCAATGTCAGGTTCAGTGATTTACTTGTTATTTTAAATCATTATTTAAAAAATTCACATGATGTGCTCATTTGCACTATATCATTACCAAAAAAAAAAAAATTGCTCAAAATTCCAGGAAAACCACTTTACACTTACCCATGCCATCACCATTCAAATACACACGAGCACACATTTTGTATCCGTATCGACTTGTGTAGAAAGGCTGGCTGTATAGGGACAAGGTCTTTCCACTAATAGCCTCTCTTCGTCTTCGATCATAATCTCTTATTTTCCAAACCAATGTTCCAGTATAGCTTGTACTTTCGAGCACCTGATTTAAGTGACAGCTATTTGCTTTGTTATTTTGGCAAAGAAAAAACAACTCAATTGAAAAACAACTATGTAGATTAACATTTACAGGCATAACCATGAAACTTCGTTTTCAGTGTATTAAGAAATTTTATTCGTTGTTAGTTCACAATCTTTGAAACATTGCATTAAAACTAACTGCTTATTTAGCAACAAATCAGTCATTCTAAACTCTACTAATCGAGGACAAGGAAAAGTAGCAGCTTTTGGGCACTAATTTTGCAGAAACAACCACGTTTGCCTGGCAAATCGATTTGCTTTGCATTGATCTGAAAAATAAACTCTATTCTCCAAAACAAAATGCATTCTGCTAACTCAAAAGTAAACTTCCTTCCATTTTGGTTCGACTTAGTGCTAAATAGATTTGACCATATATAAGAATACTTGCTACAGCAGTTTCTATTCTGTGCATAAGCTTAATTAAGCTTTTATGCACCACAAACCTGAAAACGAGAGTCTAATTCTGCGATTCTAACATCATACATTCCAAGTTGACGTTCATACGGTTCCAATATTTCCACAATATTTTCTGCATGAAATCAACAAATTATACTAAAATCGAGAAGTACTGTAAAGCAGAAAGTGACCTTTGTATCTTCCATAATGTTGCTCAAACTTTTGCACATTAGTTGAAAAAGTGTTATCGTTATGGGTTAAGTTGATAATATTTGGGAGTTGGGACATGAAAAGGGCAATTCACTACATTGCAGTAAAAACTTCAAAAATTCTTCATCGTAAAATATTTTTGAAAAAATTTAAAAATAGCATGGTATTACCTTAAGTGCCAGTACCAAAACAAGCATCCAATGACAAACACTAAACTTACGAGCATAGGCGTAGCCAGGGGGGGGGGCCCAGGGGGCCCGGGCCCCCCCCCAATCAAAATACCACTAACGACAAAAAGTTATGACAACATAGCCCGGCGATGTTTAGTTGCAGTTTTTTTTCAGTAATTACGCACATAACAGTAATTAACAATAATATTAATGACAACAAGTGAGTCCCGGGGCCCCCAACTAACAACCAGGGGGCCCTTACTAACAACTAGGGGGCCCTGGAATCCTTAACCGACAACCAGGGGGTCCGGGACCCCTAACTGAAAACCAGGGGGCCCATAACTGATGACTAGGGGCCCCAGGGCCCCTAACTAACAACCAAGGGACCCTTAACCAACAACCAGGAGTCCCCTTAACTGACAACCAGGGGGGCCCAGGCCCCTAACCGACAACCAGGGGGCCCCTAAATGACAACCAGGGGGCCCCAGGGCCCCTAACCAACAACCAGGGGTCCCGGAGTGCCTAACTAACGACCAGGGGGCCCCTAACTCACAACCAGGGAGCCCCAGGGCCCCTATCTAACAACTAGGGGGGCCCTAACCAACAACCAGGGGGCCAGGAGCCCCCTAACCAACAACGAGAGGCCCCGGGGCCCTCCTAACTGACGATCAAAGGGCCCCAGGGCCTCTAACCAACAACCAAGGGGTCCTGGAGTCCCTAACTGACAACCAGGGGGCCCCGGGGCCCCTAACTCACGACCAGGGAGCCCCAGGGCCCCTAATTAACAACCATGGGGCCTGGGCTCCTAACCGACAAGCAAAGGGCTACGGGGCCTCTAACTGGCAACCAGGGAGCCCAAGGGCCCCTGACTGACGACCAAGGTTCCCGAGCCAGGGGTCCCTTAATGCAAATTTTTAACAATTTATATGCAAAACCTGTGAGAAATCTAAGAGTTTTGACCTAAAGGTTGCCACCCCAGGCCCTCGTTTAACGTTATTATGAACTTAATTATTTACTGCTAAAGTATTGCAGGAGGCAATGTTCGTTACTTCCCCCTGTAGACCAAATCACTTACAATTAAAATTTTACACCATAATGCAAGATTCTAAGAGTGTTTTGGGATTTAATTGCAAAAAGAGGATTGAACAACTAAATTTTTTTGATTGGCTTTGAAATGCTAAAAATCTAGTTCTTTGAAATGGCTCTGAACTCGTGCGAAATGTGATCCAATGGGATTGAAATAGCTTTTTTTTCCAAAAACTTACAAAAATCGCCCAGCGGCTGGGGGCTTTGCCCCCAGACCCCCATCTCTGATACGTTTGAGTACACTAGCTTACTCAACACGTCTTCCAAGTTAGACTTTTACACTTTTCAACAATTAGTTTTCGCCCTCTCCCTTTACCAAAATCCTGGAAAAGTGCCATCAGGCTACGGCTTCAGATCTTCCATTCTACGATATCTTTGCCCCACAAAAAATTACTTTTTCGAAAATTTCTGATGACGTCATTGCGTGTGATTTGTGGTTTGGGCCCCCCCCAATCAAAAATCCTGGCTATGCCTATGCTTACGAGTATGTTGCAATTTTACTGACAATGCTTTTCATAAATTTTAAGGACCAAAATTTGAAAACTGCATTTGGAGCACAGAACAAGGGCGTTTTTTGTATCTGTTACAAAATCAAAACCTTTTATTTATATTTGAGTTAAGAAACGTAACAATGCTGGGGCATAATGAGTAGGGTTAGATTAAAACTGAAACTGTTGAAAATTTTTTCACAAATTTAAATGCACTTTTGATATCATTAAGTTTTATATTTTGGATTTTTGACGATGTTGAATTTGACGTCAAAAATTCTAAATTTCAATTTTCTCCATTGAATAGGTATTGCACTGTCTTGTGTCCATTGTTACAACTCACATGTAGAGATAAGTGACAAAAGATTATCCTAGATAGTTAAACAAGATTGCGTTAAATTAGATTTTAAATATTAAATTGATTGGAATCCGAATATATATAAAATATTAAAATAATTGAACTTGAAAATAATGAATTTGAAGTTTAAAAACTTCTTGATTCTTTCCAACCCTAGAAAATTCTGCTGTAGTGCTGCTGCAAGTATAACACAGTCCACTACTGCAAATACAATTAAATTTGCTTATACATTATACCTGGAACATTTCCTCCAGAAAAACCAGGTCTTCCTTGGTTTGAATTGACCTTACGTGTTAGATCATTCACTTTCACTTTCAAATCAGTGATTTCACTCGAATTTTGCGCAATTAATGATTTTATTTCATCAATTGATGCTTTGAGCTTTTTCTCTAAATCTGTCAATTCTTTTTTTGTTCCTAATGTTCTGTCAGTCAAGGAAGCTAACATTTTCTGAAAAAGAATAACACAAAATTTAAAAATATTCCAACTAATCAATGACATTGGTGGCAGCTACGTTTATTTTTTTGGTTATTGAACTAAACTTTTGGTGAATCACCAGCAAAAGTTTAGTCAATTTGGTCAAAATGGCCAAAACAAGTATATGTAAAAAGTGGGCATACTTTGCATACATGCCCTAAAAATCAAGTTTGCAATAGTGAAACTGACAACAAATTTTTAAAATAACCAAAAAAATATTTTCAAATTTTGATATTTGACTGAAACTTTTGAGTAAAAAGTAATTTTGCAATACTTCAAAAATCCACTCTATGTATTTTCAACCCAAGTACAAATTCATAAAATCTATGCTTTTCAAGCTTAAGAAATTTGGTACTGGTACTATTTCTGAAAATAACAAACATTTTAAGTTTTACAAAAATCAGCCATGTGATATTTTTTTAACCATATATATATTCCCTTTTCCAACGATTTTTGTGAATCCATTGCAATTGATTTTCGACACTTTAATTTTAATCTACTGATTTTTAAAATTAGGTATATATTGATATTGATAATTTAGCTGTTTTTCTACTTGAAACTTTAAAGTTTTCAAAACTGTATGAACGTACGATACTTTAGTTGTCAAGTCTTGTCAGAATTATAGCAGTACTAACTATTGAAAAATGAATACATTTGTATTTGAAGTATTATCTTTTCTTCTGCCTCACCCAATATTATTATAAATATAGATAAAATCTAACTCAAAATGATTTGTACTTAAATATTTCGATACTTACAATACCAAAATTAAAAGTACACCATGCAAGATAATCTTACCATTTAAGCTCCTTCATCTCCAAACCTATTTAAAACTTCTTCGTTGAAAAAATACATTTTAATAAACCAATTCATGTTAAATATTGATATTTAACTTTATCAACTCTTGACAATCGAAATCACCTGCAAAGGACCAAGTTTTCCTTCAATTTTGACAATATTAGATTTGATGGTAGTAATTTCTTTATTTGTGTTTTGCTGATTGACACGTTGTGCATTAGTTTGTTCCTGAAAACGTCTTTGAACAGTTGCTATCTGGACTTCGACAGACCCAGGTTCCTAAATGTATTTAAGGTCCAATAAAATTAAATGGCTAGTTGGTTGAGTGGTAACATGTTCCATCTCTGGAGCAGGAGATCCGAGGTTCAAATCTCAGACTGGTCAAATTGGACACAGTGCTGCAAACGGCTTGTCATCACTGCAACATTTTTTAAAAGAAGCTACATTGCCCAGGCATAGTGACGCAGAGGTGGGTTCCACAAATTTGTTACACACTTTGACATAACACAGCAAGTATGTATAATGAAAGATTTGATTTGTTCATTAAAATCAAAATCCTTCACGTCACAAAGAGAGAAATTAAACAATTAATTGGTTAAATGGCACGATTAGCTTACTCATACTAAGTCATGTTACAGCTCAATTGCTATAAACATCAATGTTTCATTTTCTCATTCTTTAGTTTTTCATTATTTTACTTGGTAAATATTATTTCTTGAAATATTTTTTTGGTTAACAATAAACCATTACTGTCTGACTACATGTCTAATCTCAATCCATAGAATTCATCATATTTAATGTATTTTTCAAAACTCATTACTGATTACATTAAGCAAAAGTTAATTGGTGATACTGGTACAGGACTTGAAGAATTGCTTTAATTAAAATGTTCATTCTTTGAAGCAGTTTTTTGTCTGACACTTGTCAAAAAGAATTGTAAGAAAAGAGAATGCAGGAAAGAGAGCAGCAAATCACAGGAAAAAGATTGCCTAGAAAAAGACCAATGAGAGAGTCTCATTGGTCTTTGTTTTGTGGACAATCTTTGTGTATTTTCGTTATTACTCTACAGTCGTGTATAGTCTAAAGATTGTACACTAATGACCCTCTTTCATTGATCTTTTTCCAGCCAATCATAGCTTGGCCTTTTCCTAAAAATAGTGGCCTTTTTTCTGCGTTCTCTATTCTAGCGATTCTTCTTGACTAGTGTCAGACGAGAAGCTGTTTTGAAGAATGAACACTTTAATTAAAACATAGTTTCGGCAAAGAGGTCGACTTTTTATACCAAGTAATCGCAAAATACAGCAACCACAAAATCTGGTGCATTTTAGGCTTAGGCCTATCACTTTTATTTATTTACATTATATACATTATAATGACAGTTGTTGGACATACTTAGTGTTTGCTATATTTCTGAAATCATAATGCTTGTTTCGTCATAATTGCTAACTCTTGTCATTTCAATTGTAAATTTGAATCGTTCTTGCTGAGTTTAACGTAGGCTAGTAGACACTAAAAAGTACAGCAATGTTTTAACCTTTTGACGATTAGTTTATTATTTGATTCGGATTCTTAAAGTTATTATTGCTATTTAGATATTCCTGAAGAGGGCCAGTGGTAGTGCCGAAAACATTCGTTTAGAGAAATTGTATATAATGTAAATAAATAAAAGTGATAGGCCTAAGCCTAAAATGCACCAAATTTTGTGGTTGCTGTATTTTGCGATTACTTAATTAAAACAATACATTAAACTAGAATATGACATCACAAGCGATATCCGGGGACTTTGCAAAAGTATCCCCTTTACTGAATTAAAGCACTTCACGATTGCGTTAAGCATGTTTATGGTTGTTGATAGCTAGATCTGAAATACACTGCTTTCAAATTTCATAATGTTCCATTAACTTGATCAAGTTCGTGATAAACAGCTTTTAAAATTTAAATGTTTACAAAAAGTATTTATAAAATGTCAATCAAAATTTTACAACTCTATTAAGTTCTTGTTTTTAGTTCAATTTTCATTTTGCAGCGCAGTGCGATTGTTAAAATTGCGGTTGCAAACAAAACCCTTGTTTAAACAAATATTTTTACAGTAACCTTTTGCTTTGATTAAAACAACAAAAACAAAACTTTGACCTGAAAATGCAAATATGATTTTCGAATTTCATAACTTGCATTATCTTGACCAGATATTTGACACATTATATCCTAAATATCAAACTGACACCCTTAACTAGCCCACTGCAATATTTTTGGAAAAATAGTTTTATATGAGCATTTGTATAAACACTTCTACTGATTTTTCTCCAAATTTAAGAACTAAATCAAAACAATGCCTGCATTAACAGTTAGCATGGAAAAAGATCTGTACACAAACAAAATTTAGAAACAAAAAATCAAATTCTTTAAATTTATAAGTGATATTGCAGAGTACAACTTTACCATGACTTTACATTGAAAACTAATATTAATTTACTCAGCTCTATGCTTTCCAGAACCCGAGGTGCAATGTTTAAAGTCAAACAACTATTTACTAAAAATTATCTACTTCTTATGCACATTTATCTACTTCGTTTGCACATTACACTCTATTTAGTTTATTTTAACAGCTTTGAGGTTATTCGCTCTAAAAGTTTAAGGGTATCAAAAACTTATCAATATAATCACGTAACGTCAATCAAAAAGCTATTAGGAGTTCCAAACAGCTTTTCACTTTGTTATGAAATTGTTTACAAACAAAATCCCGAATTGGACGAAATCCCAAATGGACAAAATCCCCGTATTGGACAAAATCCCGCATTGGACAAAATCCCGAATTGGACAAAATTCTGAATTGGATAAAATCTCGAATGGACAAAATCCCGAATAGACAAAATCCCGAACTGGACAAACTTGCGAATTGGACAAAAATCTAAATGGACAAAAATCTGAAAGGATAAAATCCCAAATGGACAAAAGCCTGAATTGGACAAAATCTTGCATTGGACAAAATCCAGGATGGACAAAATCCAGAATCGAACCAACTTCAAAAATCGAGAAAGTCAGAATTAATAGTGTGCTCACTGCTTGCTTATAAGCACTAATAAATAAAAATACTTCACCCGCAAGACTGCATGTCATTCATTCGCTCGTGTCGTGGTGACTTAGAAAAACAAAAATAGAGTGCGCAAGGCAAAAAACTTTGCAGTTTTGTCGAGTTAGTTATGTGTTATCACATTTGACATCAACTCCTTCAGTTTGCAGGAAAAGAAATTAGGTTAATATAGTATTTAAAATAAATTAGTGAGTTTTGCTCTTGACAAAAAAGTAAGCAATAAAGCGGTGAAAAAAAAAATGGCTCATGAGCAAACTCCCTGAAAATAAAATTTTCTCTGTTTCCAATATTGCTTTTTTTGTCCAGAACAAAATTGGGTATGAATTTTTACAAAATGAAATATTAGATGTTTTTGCGGCAACTAAAAGGATACCTTAGAATCAAACCAAAACCAGCAAAAGAGCAATAAAGTTTAGAAAATTACACTTTAGTTCAATGATTATGTGTTATAGTCCTTATATGTTTTAACTAATTACGTCAACACATGCGATCAAACGAATTCAACAGAGCAGTTAAATGTTGGATGAGCGAACGAAACAGTTTACTAAAGTTGTCACTATAAATACTTTAAGTTCAATAAGAATCTGTTATGGGTGATTTTTAAATTACTGTCAAGACAAAATAATGAGTGATCGAATGTTCAAACACAGCCTAAGTAATCAAAATATTTTTTGCAAGAACGCAGTTTTGATTGCTTTGGTAGTATTTGATGGTTAACAGGGGCAGATCCAGACAATTTTGGTGAGGGAATGATAAAATTTATAAGCACAAATTGTATATAATCTCAAAATTTTGGATGTTTATGATTAATGTTCTTGACCTCGCTTAATGCTCACTTTTTATAAGCCCATAAGCCGAATATGTCGTCTTTAAGAAATGATTTGCATGGTGTAACTTCACAAAACATGGAAGAGTGGAACAATAACCCACTAGTGTATTGCGTGAGGTTTGAGCAAAAACGCACAGTAATTGAACTCCTGTTGTGGCCCTATTAGGTGCATAACCAGAAATCTGCAATGTGGGGGCTGTATCAGGAGTCAGGGGGCGGAACCCCAAGCAGTCAAGCTCTTAAATATTTTCTATTTTTTGGCAAAACACCTTTTAATTTTAGGCCTATTTTGATAAAAATGAATGATGTTAAAACGTGGCATAAAAATTTGCAGTGCAAAAACATGATTATACTAGTTGCATAAATGGGCTATGTGGGAGGTAGCTCTTGCTAGAATTTCAGTTCTCTTATTTACAACCAAGTAAATCATAAAATCCAATACCAATAGTTCAATAAAACTCTCAACGAGTAATCTATTTTGTCAATATTTTAGAGAGAAAGATATAATTAGGGGGGGCAAATGGAGGGAAGTTTGAGTGAAGTGATTACTAATTAACTAATACTAAATAGCCACCCCCCCTATTCCTGAGGTTTTTTTTTTGATGACACCTATGTTAAGTACTTTTCAATAAGTGATCAAAATTGGATACCAATTTAAAGCCATTTTTCAATTGTTTCACTGACTATGAGTTTTATTTTAGACAAATTAGTTCTCCCCTAAATAAATGTTTCAAAATATGCTTTCAATCATTTTTGAGCTTATTTCAGTGCAAAATACAGTCTCAGAAATGCTAAAAACGTGGTATTTTCTTTATTCTGCATTTTGGTTGACAGATTAATGGGAGGGGGGCTATAGCCCAATACAGCTGAAAAATAAAAGTTGCAAATTTTGCTAATTTGGCACTTTCAAATCAAACAGACCTATGAAAGACCAATTTTTGTTTTGTAAAAAGTTTGCTATAAAAATTACATTTTCCTGCTCCCCCCCCTACCATGGCTTGAGAAATTATATCACAGTCACATGGCCAATCGAGTATTCACTAATTGCTTTCTTCAAATAAGTAGTGAGTTTAACATTATCATAAGCACATTATGTTTAGGCAGATGGATGGATGCATCTCTCCCCAAATCCACCCCTGATCGTTAATCTACCATTTTGGCTTGACAGTTAATTGAAAATAAATCACAGCAGTTAGTGCTTCTCTTGAGATCTTAAATGTAATATTTATAGTGACAACTTTAGAAAGCTTATTTGCCCGCTTATCCAACATTTAACTGCACTATTTATTTCACTTGATTGCAAGTGTTGACGTAATTAGTTGCTTTTATTTCGAACAACTGCAAAAGTGTAAATTAATGTTATTTTGTGTGAAAACTAGTGATTTGTTATATTGTTTAGATGATTTGACAAGGGATAATGTTTTGCCAAAACCGTTCAGAGTAATTTTTGTAAATAACATTAAAAAAAAAATTGTAAGTTTCTTAATCAAACTGTCCTGCACTACTCTTGAATTCATCTTCATCAGCTGTTTTTGTTTGTGCTTTAGAAATAAACAAAAAGCAGCTTTAAAACCTATAATGACCATGACACATAATCATTGAACTGAAGCATAATTTTCTAAACTTAATTCTTCTTTTGCCAGTTTTGGTTTAATTCAAAGGAATCCTTTTAATCACGGCAAAGAACATTGAAATATTTTGTTTTGTAAACATTCCTACCAAATTTTGTTCTTGACAAAAAAAGAAAGCAATAATGGAAACAGAAAAAAATTATATTTTCAGAGAGTTTGTTCAGGAGCCATTTTTTTCTTCATCTCTTTATAGCTTACTTTTTTGTCAAGAACAAAATTTGGAAGAATAGTTGACGGCAAACACAAAAATGCGAGGCTTTCACTGCAGGACAAATTGCTTGGCACCTAATTAACTCGACAAAATTGCAAAGTTTTCTGACTTGAGCACTCTATTTTGTATATGCGCTGTTTTTCTAAGTTGGCGGGACACAAGCGAATGAATGACATGCAGTCTTGCGGGCAAAGTATTTTTATTTATTAGTGCTTATAAGCAAGCAGTGAACACACTATTAAATCTGACTTTCTCCATTTTTGAAGTTGGTTTGATTCAGGATTTTGTCAAATTCGGGATTTTGTCCATTCGAGATTTTGTCCATTTGGGATTTTGTCCAATTCGGGATTTGGTCCATTTGATATTTTGTCCAATTCAGAATTTTGTCCTATTCGAGATTTTGTCTGTTCGGGATTTCGTACAACATCCATTATGAAATAACATGGAGCGATCTTAAAATCCCGGCAAGTTTTGAGCTAAAAATATTATTGCATTAGCCAAACTTAACACTAACCACAGCCAGAAATCTGCACGCATTTTACGATTCTAAAAATGCTGTTTAGCAGTGCGACCCCAAAAGCCAACATAGTGGATATTGTATTACATCCATTATTCAGCACGAAAGCTTTCTTAATAAAACTGTTCAAAAACTTTGAAGAGGGAAGTAGATTTTTTAACACCACAGGTGACAGTTTAGTAAGAAAACTTGGCCATCCGGAAATCTAACAAAGCCATTGAGCTCAAGTACTTCAACGTCTTAAATGTTGTTGTAATCCCATAAGTTTGACTCTTCTATTTTTTTGTGACACCAATTCATTGTGAAAATTCATCTTATAGTTTGAAGGTCTATTTAAGGGTTGATTGTCCAACACGGCATTACCAAGTTTGGCATGTTTTATCTTTTTCTAATATTAGCCTATCGGTACTCTTTAAAATTTGATATTGTCGCGTATCTCGATTTTTGCACATTTTAAGTTATTTATATGAGTTGAAAGCCTGTTAGATTTAAGCTTTATTTTGGTCTTGTTTGCATATCGAAATTCAAGGTAAAAGTAAAGTTATAGCAATCAATGCAAATTCACGTATCGATTTTAGCAAACATTTTCTTGTGCTATAGTCACGCATCTATAGAGATATGTGATTATAGCACATGAAAAAGTTGTTTTTTGATTAGTCTTACTGTGCTATAGTCACGTCATCTGGAAGTTTTTGCAGCTCTGCATTGACCACACTACACGAAATTTCTCACAAGAGCAAGAATGGTAAACTGATAATGCTAAAGCAATAAAAGATCACTCTTAGAATTTGGTTTTGTTCAAATACCCAACCAAAATCTTATGTGACATAACAGTTAATTAATTATTTTTCAGTCATAGTTTTGTATGAACAATCATAATATTCATTTTATATACTTTTCATGGTTGCAACATTTTAAATTTTGATGTTTTTTGACGATCTCACGTTTTTGACAATTTTCGAAGTAATACAAATTATGGAATTGCACCTTGCTAATCAAAAAGCAGTTGCCTTTGCTTCATATTTCAGCAATGCCCATAAAACAGGATAGCGCTATTTCCCGTCAACACCAGATCTTGACACTTGAACTAGCATAAAACAAAATCCTTGTGTTTTACTTCAACAGATGCCATTTGGTAAGTAGTTTCTGAAGAACAACAATTAAGCAGTTCCAAGCAGGTGCAAAGTCAGAAATTAAAAAAGTGTGGGGGTATTTTGGGGTTCAGCCGCCTAGGGCAAAGATTTAGCAGGCAAATACTCGTGAACTGGCAAGCATTTTTTGTTTAGACTGGTACATAATCCAGCAAATTGTTTATTTATCACTTGATTTTAGTCCAATGGTGCAGCATAATTCACTTTTGGCTACATTACGAAGTTTTACTAGTCTCATAGTGATCACCAGGAAAGACTGGAAAGTTGAGACGCTCAATTTGGGCAGGACCTCAATAGCAAATGAACAACCAACAGCAGAACATAAAAAAACAAATCCAAATAGCTACTACGTAATTTTCATGTAAGCTTACTATCGCTCCTAAATCTAGTCTTTCCATTTTAACAATATCTAGTTAGAAGAAATTTTACTCTAGATCTCATGCAGTAGTCTGACATTTTGACCTGATTTAGTGTAAAATCTAAGTAAGCTAATTATGGGTTGATCATTGGGTTTTGATGCCCTCACAAACCTTCCTGACCGTTAAACTCTAAAGTTCATTCTAAGACATGTTTAAATCAAAAATACTGGTGAAAATATTTGTTCATTAAAATAACCAATGAAGAGTAGAAATACATTATATTATTCGAATTAACACAACCTAACAACCATCTCGTAGTGCACCCTACAAACTACAAGATAGTCGTTACGTTGTTTTAATTCGAATAATATTGAAAAACAAAACAATTTTTTTCCCAATATTTTACCATACCGATACATATGTATTATATTAAACTTCAAAGCGTAACGGCCAGGGCGATTCATGAGCGTATCAAAAGCCAATGACGGCCGAAAATGCATCGTGGGTATTGGCCTAGCTGTGCCCTTGCCTCTTCCTACTTCCTGTGTTCATAGTTAAAGCCTTTTTTACAAGAATATTTGTGAAAATGTTGACATAAGCATAATGAATTTCAAAATCAGCTTAACCCTAACATATACCCAACTGACTATATATCACAAATATATTGAGTTGTGGACTCGAAAAATCACTTAATTACTCGCAAACAATATGGTAATATGGCATAAAATACACAAACATGTAATTGTGCTATCTTCGCAAGCCTTAATTTTAGAAAATATTCGTTTTTTTAAAATAAGCAGGGATGTTCATTCTAGTATTTCGATTCGATTTGGATACCCAAATGATCCGAAATCTTTTTTTGATACTACTGAATCGAAATACTCACGCTAAGTTTTTAGGCAGCACTGCTTTGTATGGAAAATAAACACGCATCACGAGCATTGTTACGTAACAGTGTCATTTGATTGCCTTGCATGATGATTAGAGAGATGGTTAGTACAGACGGCACCGCTTTCACGCACACTCGCATGCTTGGTCGTGTATATTGTCGCAAATGCAGGAGCGCACGTGTTTGCAAATGGGCTCAAAAAAAAGCCACTCGCTCGCCTCACTGCTTTTTCGCAAGTCCCACAAGCAAATAAACAATAACGTCACAATTACTTTTGTGATTGCGGAGATGTGGTTACTTTTTAGCAGTTCGCCGGGCGCCGATCATGTAAATGTCAGATATTGAATTAGCAAAAGTCTTTCTGCGGAGATCGTTACCATAACTTTACTGTTATTAAATCTTCAGTTACAAAAGGACAGGTATAACATAATACTAGTCATAACAAAAATTTTTACAGATAGAGAATTAAGACTTCAATTTAAATTTAAATGCGATTGCAATAGTCTGGGTAATTATGAAGTGTTCAGCGGCAGGAAGAAAAAGAACATCTGATGTATGGGACCATTTTGAACTTCTCGTCTTGGACGAAGACGGAAATAAACGTGTTCGTTGCACGCACTGCAGAGAGAGTTTAACTGTTAACATGATTTCTTTGTCTTTTAAGTGTTTGTTTACTTTTCTGCGAGCTTTTGATTTTGATAAAATTTTTCGTTACCAACACCAACATCTCGTCATATGTAAATAGTGAATCGAAATTAGGAATCGAAATACTGGAATCGAAACATTTGATTCGGAATCGATTTGAAATTAGCAAAGAATCGGTAATGAACATCCCTAACTACAAGTTGTTGCTTGAATTTGGTGGCCCCATCAAGAGGGGACCCCCCATTTTGGTATCTCCAAATTTTGTCAAATATTCTTCCCTGCATGTTTAGTTACCCTAAAAATTTCACATGCCTAGCTTGAAAAGTTTGAATTTTGGAGGGCCTGATTGGGGGGGAAACCCCCACTGTGGCACCTCCAATTTTTGTTAGGTTTAGTTTATTTTTAATATCTACCCATTCTGAAAATTTGATCCATCTAGCTCTAACGATCTAAAACCTAAAAATTTTGGAGGGCCCAATTGAAGGAGATCCTCCCAACCTGGCACCCTCAATTTTAGTCGCACACTAGTCCTCCCTGATATCTTCAATCGCTCAAAATTTGCATACAGTGCATTTAGCGGTTTAAAAGAAAAAAAAAGAAAAATAGTAATTAAGTTGGGGTAAATGAACATAACCAAAAGAAAGGCGGTTGATAGTGTGCTCAAAACTCACAAATCATTTTCCATCAAAATCGGTATTTACTGACATAATATATTGATTTAAAATCGTCCACTTTTCGCCCATTTACAGCCTGTAAAATTTTGGTCACAGGACTGGGTGCCCCCAAACTCGATTTGCGTAAACCATTAATAAGCACCCACATTGTGCACAAATTTCAGCTTTGCATGCCAATTTGTTTTGGAGTTATGGGTGAATCAACAAATTTTCAAACCAAAATTGCCATTTTTTTATGTTTTTTTTCTGTCTAAATTCACGATCACGTGACCTAGGATCCCTCAAATTGGCACACATGATGCTTTTATTAATTTTTATGGGGAGTCCAAACTTCAACTTTCTACGCTTTACTGTTTGCTAGTTATGAGCAAATCAATCCTTGTCTGCCAAAAACTGCAAACAAAAACAAAGGCACTGCACGCTCACTTGAAGTCCCAACAAGTAATTAGATGGGAGCTTGCTGAGTAGCAACCCCTTTGAGCAATTGACGCAAATATCTTACAGATTTCAAAACAACAAGCACCCTAGCTTAAGCCATTCAAAAAATTGATTTTTGGGGGGTCCCTAGGGAGTGGTACCCCCAAACTATGTCAAAATATTTGTCTGTTAAATATCTGCTGATATAAAAAACTGGCACCCTAGGTTACGCCGATAAAAAAGTGATTTTTGGGGTCCATTTGGGGGAGTCCTCGAATGGTGGTACCCCCAAACCATGCCAAAATATTTGTCTCTTAAATATCTACTGATATCAAAACAAACTGGCACCCTAGCTTATGCTGTTAAAAAATTGATATTTGGGGGGTCCATTTCGAGGGTCCCCAGGAGGGTGGCACCTCCAACCTATGTCAAAATATTTGTCCGTTAAATATCTACATATTTAAAAAAACTGGCACCTTAGCTTGAGCCATTCCAAAAACTGATTTTTTGGCAATCTCCAAGGGGGTGGCACCCAAAAACTATTTCAAAATATTTCTCTATTAAATATCTACTGATGGCACCCCCAAACTACATCAAAATATTTGTCAGCTAAATATCAATAATATCAAAAAACTGGTACTTTAGCTTGAGCTGTTCAAAAAATTAATTTTTGGGGGGTCTTCGGGGAGGAAGCACCCCCAAACCCAAACAATGTTAAAATATTTGTCTGTTGAAGATCTACTGATATCAACAAACACTGGCACCTTAAGTAAAGTCGTTCAAAAAATAATTTTTAGGGGTCCATTTTGAGGAGGTCCCTGAGGGGGGTGCCACCCTTAAACTATGTCAAAATATTTGTCAGTTAAATATCTCCTGATATCAAAACAAACTGGCACCCTAGCTTGAGCCGATCAAAAAATTAGTTTTTTGGGGGTCCCCTAGCGAGTGGTACCCCCAAACTACGTCAAATAATTTGTCTGTTAAATATCTGCTGATATCAAAAAAACTAGTGCCATACCTAGAGTAATTTAAAAAACTTATTTTTTGGGGCCTTATTTTGGGGGGGTTCCCAGGGGAGTCGCCCAAAAAAATTTCGTGAGACAAAATTGCCTTTGCACCTCAACAACTTGAAACAAAAATCAGAATTTGATGTTTTGTGGTTTAGGAGCAGAAGAGCGTACAAGATTTAGACAAAAAAAAAAAGGAAAAAAAAAGAAAAAAACCATATCGCTGCCAAAAATGGGTTGGTAGGGATGAAAGGGTATCTTAAGACATATAACTGTGTGAAATATTTTTTGCCCTACTTAAGCCGTTTTTGAATGAGATGGCTTTTTACGCCAAACTTGCGGCGCAATTTTTGGGTCGTAAAACCAAAGTCACGTGACCAATTGCCTCCATATTTGGTACAAACATGCAAATCAATCATCTGAAACTGTTGTCCAAATTTCACGTAGCTAGACCAAACTGTTTTTGCGCTACAAGCAAAAGTCTGAAACTTCGCACTCATTAGTTAGAAAATGGCCGAGCAAAAACAAAGGAACATGCGACGCAAGCATCAGTCGTTCCAATAAATCTCATTAAAGGTAGAATTTCACCAAAAAATATCAAAGTTGAAGCGCTATTTTACTGCAAAATTGAAACTAAATCAATAACTTTTGTGTTTTTTCCCAATAAAATTTGAATTTTTTTAGTATATTAGAATTCTTACGTAGTAAGGCTTTCAAACCATTAAAAAGAAAAATGTTATTTTGGATACAATAGTCAATACAGAAGGCACTTTTCACTAGCTGTCTTACCAAAAAAATTACTTTTAGCTATAAAATAAATTGATTTTATACTATACATCAGTCAACACCATATCATATTACCTGTGATTCAGATTGTGAAATGTGGTTTGATGGCATATACGAATCACCCATCTGCAAGAAATGTAAATCCGGTTAATGATCAACATTGTGCATAGGTTGTTCTAAACATGAGCCAGGTCAACTGACCGTGAACCAACTGTTTTATCACAGTGATTTCGTTCTAAAGGGAGGGTTTGGGCAAAATGGCTCTGGGGATAGTAAAATATGCTTATGATCACAAGTCCGTTGATCGTTAATCCGTTAATAACGAAGCTAACTTTTTCATTAACTCGTTGATCCGTTAAAAAGTTTTTTCATGTTAACGGACTAAATTAACTTCCGTTAAGTTCTGTTAACGGACTAAATTAACTTCCGTTAAGATTTTTATGGCTAATATCTTGCACCATTCATTCATCGTACCGGTACAAACCAGTTTGCACTGGTAGCACTTGTTGAGTATTAGCACGAGTTTTGTAGAAGAAAGCGTAGAAAAGAGCTATTTTTTGTGACAAATAATAAGCTGCAGTCTCAAAGGTCTATTAATTATCGCAGTTAGCAATTTCCAAAGATTTTTGGATCGCAGCTTCGTTAGTGCATTTGAACTTATTTCTATCTTGAAATTAGATTAGACTTTAAAATGTAACTTCCAAAACACAAAAAGACCACATAGCAATAAATATTTTCTTACAATCAGCTCAACAGCGTCAATACGTGTTATTGAAGCGAGTGAATAAAACGAAATGTAAATTACACGCAAAATGTTAACGAATTAATGGACTTTATTAACTTCCGCTAATTATAGCTGAAAATAACGGATTAACGTTAACGGAGGTGTGAAGTTTGTTAACGGACTAGTGGTTAACGAAGCTAACGTTTTGCATTAACTTGCCCACCTATGCTTATGATCGCTCTTCTCAGCTAATCGGCGTCATTTGGTTCGCAGTCAGTTTGTTCGTGATCAGTTTGTCACGGTCAGTTGTTGTGGACCCTTCTAAATACGCCTAGTATGAATAGTGGTACTTAACACCAAATTGCTGGTAATAGTAGGCAATGCCTACCCTAAACTTAACCCTACCATGTCTAGTTGCCTATTACACTATACCTCATACCATGCTATTTAAAACAAGTACCGGTACCATTGTCGTTATATTAGAAGTCTGGAAACTCCTTAAATGTTGTTGTTTGCACCGCCATCTAGTGTTGGTGTCCTAAGGTGACTAAAATTACTATTGGTAGGTATACGCACAGTATAGATAACACACTGTATAGTAGTTTTACTCAGCCAATTTTGTTTCCATGATTTTCAATCGATGGCCGCCATTTTCCTGGCTGCCAATACAAAGTGAACATGCAAACTTCTCAACACTAGAGGCGCTAAAGTATTTTCGAATGTTATATTTCGTTTTTGGATAGGTTACCTTCACCGCTAGTTTTCGCTTTGTCGAAATGAAATGAAATAAACCACAAATCTAAAAGTGTTGTATCAGTTCAAGGCACACTTGAAGTAGTCGCGATGTCATTATGACATCATAATAATTTGACAATTATGCTGATTTCATGCGATTTCAGTGAAATTACTGGTTGTAGATCGATGCAAGGTCTTTTTCAAGTGGCTGACAACATTGCACCACGTCCACGTGATCGAGACGCTGTTGTGACGTCACAATGTATTGACGGTATTTTTATTTTGTATTAATACTTGCCACTAAAAACTTTTTATTGCTTGTATTGAATAAATAAAACAACAAACTTGAAACTGCTAAATCAGTTCAAAATAGTTGTGACTGTATTATGACATCATAATGAAGTGAAAAAATGCATATTTAAATGACTCTAACAAAGTTGTCAATCATAAATTTCATCAATTAGTGCAGTTCCATGCAATCGATTCAACAGCAAAATCGATTTTATCTTTGGTTTCTTTATTATAAATAAAAAGAGCAAAAAAAAACTAACGTAAAATAAAGAAAGAAAAAGATAAATCGATTTAACTTTTAAATCAATTGCTTGTAAATATGGTAAATGTCTTTGTTACGATCGAAAGTTTCTCTATAGAGATGTTTTTGTGACGTCATAATGCATTTACGGTTTAAGTAAATTTATAATAATTGATGCACTGTTGATTAATTTAATTGTGCTGGCATTTACTATATTAATTAACAAAACTGAAAGTGCAAAATTCACTGGAAGTAATCGGAATTCTATTGTGATGTCATAGTGCTGTTTAACAAATTTCTGGTTTTAAGGGATATTAAAGCAGTTATTCATCTTAAATCATGTCAAGAAATTTGATCGTTGCATTTCAAAGTTTTGCACCCACCGAAGTGGTCGGGATGTTGTTGTGATATCATAATGAAATAGCATTTAAAAAAAAATTGTATCAATGCTTGTTGTTGAACAGCATTTTTGTGTTTGCATTAAAGAAATTATAAGTTGCAAACCTTATGGTGCTAAATCAGTTCGAAAGTCGGGAGAGTACTATGATGTCATAATGACGTTAAAGACATTGCTTATTCCAAGTGTTACTTATATCAGTTATTGATATTTAATTATACTGGTATCTAAAGGATTCATTGCAGTTGAAAGTTTCATGTAGATTCGAAAAAGGTAGAGATGCTATTGTGGCGTGATAATGCATTTACGGTTTACCTACATTCATACTAGTTGATGCTCTATTGATAAACAGCTATTTTAATAACAAAATTGGACATGGAAAAATTGCTCGAATGTAGTCGTGATTCTATTATGACATCATAATGTTGTTGGACAAGTTTGATAATTTCAAGCAATTTTAGATCGCAAGGTATTGATGATAAATGATAACAAGATATTTCTTGTTGCTTAAAAGTTTCACATCAGTCGAAGTGATCAAGTCACACAAAAAAAAAAACTGTCAATACATTGTGACATCACAATAGCGTCTCGATCACATCGACTTGATATATACTGGCAATTAACATCTTACTATAATTTAAGATCTTTAATTGATCCAGAATCGCTTGAAAATAGCAAACTCGTAAAAAACATTGTGATGTCAATATGGAGTCATGACTACTTCGAGCCGATTTACTACTTTAAAGTTTTTATGATCAATATCATAAAAACGTTCAGCAGTGCATGGATTAATCTACATTTAAGGAAACCATAGATGTCCCATGAAGTCACAAAAAGCAATAAAATAAAACAAAGAAACTCTCTTTGAGTTGTGACGTCACAATAACGTCTCGATCACTTTGACTTAATGCAAGACTTTCAGCTGCAACAATTTGATTTGCATAAATCTACGTTCGACAATAGCACTGAAATCGCTTAAAATTAGCAAGTTTGTCAATTTATTATAACGTCATAATGAAATTCCGACTACGTCGAGCATGCTTCGCACCGATACATCACTTTTAGGTTTGTGGTTTATTTCATTCTAAACGAAAACTAGCGAAAATCAAAATATAACGTTCGAAAACACTTTAAGGTCTCTCGTGTTGAAAAGGTTGCAAAATATTCAAAATACTTCAGCGTCTCCAGTGTTGAAAAGGTTGCATGTTCACTTTATATTGACTGGCAGCCACCAATTAAAAATAGTGGACAATGGAATCAATGGGAGTGAAACTACTGCATGTTCTCTAATCTCTAGCCTTTTCAGTGCTGTTGCTATAGGACTCCAACACTAGATGGCGGTGCAAACAACAACATTCACATGATTATGCGTTTAGTTGCCAGACTAGTACTATAACAACTATGCCAGTACCGGTACCGTCCTACAAACTGTAAGGACTAAAGTAATGGCACTTTTACAAAGATTAGAAACACTTTAAACCAAATCATGTTACCCTGTCCAAGATACATAAAAGCTTTTAACTGGGGAACTTCAAAACCTGGTTAACATCATTCACAGACTGACCAGCTCAAACAGATTTGTCCCTCTAATTTAAATTTGATGTTTAAACAACAGCTAAAATGAAGAAAACAAAGCAATACTTTTACTGCAATTTATTCAGCCCTGAAATTTGTAAAAATTCTGTTTTTATGCTAAAAAATATCAAAAGTGTAAATTCAATAGGTTGCTTGAAACAGTCATAGTAGGTCAAGCCTTGATTTTAGACTAAAGTTGGCATAAGAGTTTCATGTTTGTCGAAAGCATGCGGCATACTATGCCTATGTACAACAACTCATCGGTTAAGATTAGCGTAGGTATTGCCAACTAATGCTACTATGCCAGCATACCTGTTTAGCATATACAGATAGTGTTCGACTTACGACCACGTTCGGTTCCGACCATCCGGTCGTAAGTCGGAGTGGTCGTAAGTCGAATCTCATATATACATGTACAGTATGTATATATGAGGGCAAAAATTATCGTATGTTCTGTATGATGTATAATAGTTTAATGTATAATAGTTATTGCCAATGAAGCGGTCATAAAGTCGAGCAGTCGTAAGTCGAGCAGGTCGTAAGTCGAACACTACCTGTACAGTCGAATCCGGTTAATTGCATACCGGATTATCGCATAATCCGCTTTATCGCATAAAGATCATAAATCCCAAACCATAGCCAACCATTTGTTAAGAAAATAGTTTGGTTAATCGCATAGCGGTTTATTGCATAATCCGCTTAAACGAATAGAAATAAAGGGTTCATTCAATAGCTGTGTAAAACATTTCAAAATATGTGCGACAGAAACGGACAGTTTCAAAGTCTTAACGGAAATAAACCATAGCAAAGCGCAAAACAAGCTCGCCGATTGCCAACATCGCAATATGAAAGCCGCCGCCGATTAGAGATCAAAACAAGGCAATGTGCGATGTGATTGATGTTCTTTGAAGACAATTACCGATAAGGAACAATAACACGTGGCTGCCATTTTGTAATCACTAATTTTCACACTTCGCACTGTTTTTGTTTCATTTAACTTTTATCAGCTAGTTAGCTACACAGAACAAATTTTACTTATCAAAAATGATCGAAGCAGCAGGGATATGTAAACAAATTAAGTGCAAAGATTTAACTTTGGCGGACAAAATTCTGGTCCATGATGAACTTAAAAATAAAACATCTCAAAACGCAGTTGCAAAGAAGTTTGGAATATCGCAATCACAGGTGTCACGAATTTTTGCTGCAAAAGAAAAGCTTTTGTCCGCTCATCGTAGCAACACAAATCCCGCTCGTAAAAGGGCAAGAAAGAGTACCCAAGAAGAAGTGGAGGACGCCTTGTTACAGTGGCTTAAACAAGCAAAAAGTAGGGGTCTTCTAATCACTGGCCCAATGTTAAGTGAAAAAGCAAAAGACTTAGGGAAAATAATGAACGTAGATTCGATCCATCGTCGAGCTGGGTCACTCGCTGGCGAGAGCGGAATTTAATCGTTTTTAAGCGAAAGCATGGTGAGAAACAAGATCACGATTCTGAAGCGGCTGAAAATTGGATTACATCAGTGTGGCCAAAAATACAAGATGATTATTCTCCCTCAGAAATTTACAACTGCAATGAAACTGGGCTTTACTTTCATGCACTCCCAGAGGGTACTTTGTGCTTTAAAAATGAAAAACTCTCTGGCAGCAAAAAGTCAAAAAAGCGCTTTACCGTTTTACTTACTGCAAACATGGATGGCTCAGACAAGCTACGGCCATTTGTCATTGGAAAATCTGCTAATCCACACTGCTTCAGGGGAATAAAAAAACTTTCGGTAACTTATAAATCTAATAAAAATTCCTGGATGACTGCAACACTCTTTCAAGAATGGCTAGAATGGTTTGATATTCGCTTGCAGAAATAAAAGAAAAAAATATGTTTGCTGCGGGACAATTGTTCTGCCCACAAAATTGACGATCCTGGATTACAATGTATTGAACTTGTATTTTTGCCGCCAAATACTACTTCCACTATCCAACCGCTTGATCAGGGCATCATCAAGAACTTCAAACACTACTACCGACGTCGAATGTTACAAAAAATTGTCCTAGCCATTGATGCATATGAAAACAGTACTGCGACCGAAGTGGCTCGGTCTATTTCTGCTTTAGATGCAGTAAGTTTTATAAGTGCTGCTTGGAACGATGTTTCTGCAGACACAATTTGAAACTGCTTTTTCTGTAGTCTAACACCAGCAGTACCCGATGAGCCGTTTCTTGGATTTTCAGCGGATGAAGTTCCACCCTCATTTACGCAGGAAACATACACGCAATATGTTAGTCTTGACGATGACCTTGAAGTGACAGGTGTTCAAGATGATGCAGATATATGTGAAGAAGTTTTACAAAACAAGCAAGTTGAAGCAGACGATGTCAATGAAGAAAGCTCTGCTGACGCAACTGCTGTGACTCCACCAAAAAAATAAAGAAGCGTTACACGCACTTGCTATAATTTGGCGACGGCTACAATTTGAAGGGGCCGATATGGACACATTTCTTCGTTTAGAAAGACAAATGCAAGATAGCATGCAGAATAAAATTAAACAAACAACTATCGCGGAATATTTTGCTTGAAATTAATAAACAAATTTGTAATCCTTCATTGGCTTGTTTTTGTTTACTATTTGAGTAAGAATTAGATGATTGCGTTCGTTTTTGAGTAAGAATAAGATGATCGCATCCGTATGCGCTTGTAGGTATGACGTGTGACGTTTTTGTGCGTAACGAGCGTCGCGCATCATGTGAACTTCGCACTTTCGCTTAAACACATAATTCGGTTAATCGCATAAAAAGGCTTGACAAATTGACTATGCAATTAACCGGATTCGACTGTAATTAGGCTTTATGTACTGTCGCAGCCAGCAAAAACTTTCCCACAAAAAATTTGTAAATTTATGTAATTTGCTAAACTTTCTCACACTGTTTGACATAGTTTCAACTTCAACGGTGGAAACTCTAAACAGTTGTGAATAAAATTCTGTTTTCGCTTGATTTCCGCTGTATCGTTTAACTGTTCTTTCAGCAAATTCATACATTCACATTGATGTCGTTTGGTTGAGAAGAACACACAAAACTCAGAATAAAATCAACCGAGAAATATTAGTCTGTAACAACAACCTAGCAACAATTGGTGACCTCTGACAATCCGATGATTTGACGAATTGATGACCACGAGTCGAAACAATGAAAAATGAAGAAAGCCGAGGAAATTCACAGCTGATTAAACTTAAGTTTTGCTGATTATTTCCGTGCTTCACCAGCAAAGAATAGTGGCGTCGTTACCCTGCGTGTTGTACGAGGTAATAATTGTAATTGTCGCTAGGTTGTTGTTACAGACTAACATGTTTCGGTTGATTTTATTCTGAGTTTTATGTGTTCTTCTCAACCAAACGACATCAATGTGAATGTATGAATTTGCTGAAAGAACAGTTAAACAATACAGCAAAAATAAAGCGAAAACAGCATTTTATTCACAACTGTTTAGAGTTTCCATCAATAAAGCTGAAACTATGTCGAACAGTATGAGAAAGTTTAGCAAATTACATAAATTTATGAATTTTTCGTGGGAAAGTTTTCGCTGGCTGTGACAGTACTAAGCATACTAATGGTATATTTACTACCGATAGGAAGTGGCTATTTTGCCTCCAGTGCCAAAATAGCCCTAACTCTAACAGAGGCAAAATAGTCTTGTGCTTTTAGAGGCAAAATAGCCACTTGGTATTTATTATGCATAATATGCCTATTTACAGCAACCCAAAGTTTAACATCAACTTAAAGTTTGCAACTTAAGCATTTTAATGCTTAAAAATCAATTTTTAAAAGCAGACTATACTACCCAGTTTTTAGTTTTCATATTTTTTAAATAAATTTCAAATTTGACAAAAAAAAAACAAAAAACAGTATAGTTGAAAAAATGTCTCTAACACAGTAACAGTTGTATTTTTCCAACACTTGTCACTCATTCTTCATCCTACAAATGCCAGAAACTGTATAAAGTTTAACTGTAAAATGATTGCACAATGCTTTGGAGTAAAAGATGGAAGAATTGAATAAGATTTTGAGCACAAAAAGTGCACATGAGCATTCTTCAGGTGCACAAATTAAAAAACTTAAAACAGCATGTGTGCACAAGCAGCAGAGATATGAAAACTCAGATGTACTTTACTAGTAAGAGAAATTTTTATGGGAACATCTGACATAATATGTGCACGTGCACTTTGGAAGTCATCATGTAGGTACATACTCAAGTGAGAAGATCTTAGTATCAGCTGTAGAGTCTTCTGTGCACACTTTAAAAGTGCACATCTCAAGTTAGAGTCAGAAGTGCTAATTTGCATAATTAACTGAAGCTTTTCATCTTTAAACTGTAAAGAGTTTATAATCCATTCAAAAATGAAAATCAACAGGTTGTAGTTTGTACATTCATGGGCTGTCAAAGCTGCTTTTCCTAATATATCAATACTTAGGATAGCTTACCAGCTTACAAACAGTTGCCTTTCTTCAGCAGATTTTGAACACTTTGAAGATTGCACTTGTCCATGAGAGAAGCTCTAGCTAATAATGCAATTAAATCAGCACTTTTAAATCTGACTTGAATTGTTCACTTTTAAAGTGCGCACATACCGGTTCCAGTTGTGCACACAAGAAATACAAAGCTGCAAAGTGCTTGTGCTGAGAAAAACAAGCTTGAAAAGTGGACATGTGCATGCTCAAAAACAGTTTTAACATTTGCATGTAGCGAAGATGACATAACAATGTTTTTTAACTTAAATTTGTTTTATCTTAGACTTATTGACACCATACATTACCGGTACTTGGTTTGAACATACAAAACATTCATACTTGGATATGTGCAGAATCAACACTGCTCAAATGATCATCCATGTTTGCGGCTTGATCACTGACAAATTATGTCAATAGCTCTGTGAAACTGTGATGTTCTCCTATAATGTGGATTGATAAGTTGATTTGGTTTAAAGTCATTCAATGATGATTTGACATTTGCATCAGCCTACGTACTAATATTAATAATTCACTGACAATGATGGACTACCGCACTAGGCCTACTAATGTTAACTCTGAACTATTGTTGTTGTTGGCCAAAATAGCAACATGTAGGCTAATCAATGGCAATAGGCTAAATAGCAAAACCCAAATCAACAAATTCAAATATAGCCTACTTACTATTGTTCAACAGTTCAAATCACCACTAAAGTAGCAGTTAGTCGAAAACAAAGCTGCGCATTACAGTACAGATTGCAATCAAGCCTGAAAAAGTTACTCATTTACAGAGGAGTCGGGTAATTTCGGCAACTTTCTCACTTATTTTTAATTTCCAGGAAACACTGATTCTTTCTGAACTTTTGTTAGTAGGCCTACATGGCATCTGCGCAGTATATTGTTTGCGGCTTTTTTCGAACCAACATCGAGGTTCTATGACGTCATGGGTAAAGTCTAGAACACTAAAAAAAAGCAGTCAGAACCACCACGCTTGAGTGATTTTCCGATCGTGTTATTTCGTGATGATTGAAGATGTTCGGAGAACGTAACGAAGAAATAGACTACATAATCGAAATTTATAAAAAGAATGCCGACCGTACTACGAAAGCAAAAAAGCAGATTGCATGTGAAGAAAATAATAGAATAGGGGGCAGCAACAGTTTACGGTGAGACTATATTATATGTCAGTATGTAAGCTACAGAACTAAACAAGAATATGAGGATGAAGTAGCCTAGCCTAGTGCCATATGTTTATCGAAGTGACTTGGCGCACGGAACGGGCGCCAAGACCCAGTACCTCGCGCACGCAACGTGCGCGAGGTACTAGGTCTTCGCGCACGGAACCAATCAGAATTCACCGTTAATCGATCAGCTGTTAAGCACGCGACGCTAGCGAGGTGCGGTAGCTCGCTAACATTAACAAAAACATTGTAAGAATTTTAAGACAGTAAGAAGCTGACTATTATAGCATAAGTAAGAAGCTTAGCAAACAGATTAGTTAATTAGTTATGTCTTATGGCACGAAACTAATCACAATTCAGAAGCGGTTTCTTGTAGCTTATTTCAGTCTGTCAGTAGGCCTGTTAGTAGTTTGAATCGGCACACCGGTAGGCCTATCGTAGTTTGAGAGTGAGCCACTTAGCAAATTGGACGTGTTAGAGGTGAGTTGACAGCAGGTTAGTTAGACTGTATGCTGTTACTGTTAGGCCTGTAGGCTACTGCTAGTTGGTGAAGCAGTTTCTTGCCGCCTGGTTTGGTGGTAGATGCCTACCTTAGTAGCCAACCGGTAGTCTGGTAGTAAGTCACTTCGCATTGTGGTAAGGTTAGTTGACACTGACAGCAGGCAGGCAGGTATGATTTAAAGTTAAAGTAAAATAAGACAGAGTATTTTTGAGTTCGTTATTTCAGCCTCAGTCTTGTTGCAGTGTTTGGATGGGCTACCGGTACTGAGTGGCAGCAAGGTAGTAGTCTACTAATAGGGATGACCTACCGTTCTGCTGGTAGCTTACTGACTGCTAGGCATGTAGGTAGGTTGGTAACTATTTTCTGGTACTTTGTTAATGGTGAGCAGTTTCTTGCAGCTTTGTTCAGTTCGTTTTGCAACAGATAGAGTACCGGTAGTTGGTAGCCTGTTAGAGGCAGTGTTTCAACTAGGCCGATTTTTTCAGCAAATCAGCGGTTTGTTGGAGCCAGGGCAAATAATTTTCGGCAATATGTTAAATGTAGCTCTAGAAAACTCAACAAATTAGTGGAAATATGACATTTCAGATTTGGTGCACTTTAATACTGGATTGGTACCGCACAAAATTTAGAGCACATAAATGTCTTTTTAGAGCTTTGGGCACAATTGTTTCAAGAAAATTTGGGCACTCGCCAATTAGCCATAAAGTTGGAGGGAACACTGGTTAGTGGTAGTGTAGTTTGGCCTAATATTCTACAGAACTAAGCTACTAAGGCAGACTAAGGTAACTTATGGTTTAGCAGATAGGAAGGTTAGTGACCACAGTACAATTGTACTCAGAACTGCCCACTTCTTAAAACAAGCTTGAAAGATTTTAACAAAGTAGTCTATGAAAGGGTTCATTTCAATGGAAATTTTGCGTTAGGCAAACATTTTCAGTTACCTACTGGTAACTCATTCTTTTAGATTATCAGAAATATTTATTTTGACTATTGAAATTATTGGCTACTGTAGTTTAGGGCTAGTGACGATCAGTGAGGAGCATCAGGCTATTCTTTGAATGCCAATACAAAGTTGTCTCATTTTATTTGTTCAGAGCTATAAACTTTTTAAATAAAATTATATTTTTGTTATTCTTACATTCATAGCTACAAGCAAGGTGCATCTGCAGAGCATTTGGCGGAAGCTAGCTGCTGGACAACTGCAGAAAGTTTTTGAACAACTGCAGAAACCACATGATTGATGCAATCATAGGGTCTCAAACAGAGACCATGAATCTGGAATATCTTGCCTTCAGCTGCCTATGTCTGTGGGTGCAAGATTGCTAACTGCCCATCAATCAAATTAACCACCCTAAAAGAGTTAAACTACTACTAAAAGTGTAGATGAACCACATCCCTCCATTTGGATTCAGAATTAGCATCCCCTCACTATAAGAATGCATTCTGGCTAATTCAGAGACAATAATCTTTTTACTGGTCTCCACTGTAGCTCCCACATTATGAGATTGTTGGTTCCCCCTTCATGCCCAAGCTATCCAACCTGCATCAGTGTGCATTTCCTTTGTCCAATGTTGTAGAATATGAACATTTATTTATGCAAAATTCAATATTTCCCATGCAACTAGGTTGTGCCACTTCATTGCTGGTTTGCTTTTTTTTCGTACTAAGTGCAATTTCCTGTCTGATTTTTAATACAATCCTGTCCACTGCTCTTGTAGCAAATCAATTTAACATGCATGTGAGTAACACTTTAATTAATTTGAGTGCATAATTTACTGCAGCAATGCTTGCTAAAGTCTCTCCCTCATATTTAAATCTGTAATAACACTGTAGTTTTCATGTTACAAAATATGAACAGAGCAGATATTTTATGATTAGTTTGTGTATCATATAATTATAGTTGAGGCCAGAGGTGGAATTGAGGACACAGCCTTTGAGGCCAATAACTCGAAAAAACTGACTATTCGAGGATAGACCCTCTCGACGTCAAAGACAGGAATGGTTGAGGCCAAGGACAAAGGGCACAATTTTTTTATATTTTGGTCAGCAAATTTTCCATTAATTTTAAGTGTGAAAATCTTGGATGTTGCATTTTGTTGAGTTTTTGATAATAACTTGAAAATACCAGTAGTGGTTTCTAAAAATAATGAATGTTTTCTAGAAGTTTTACACATTAGCAACAACGTTAATTACGTGCCGTGGCGATACCGTGGTAGTAAAACAATTAAGGCCATGACTCTTGAATCAGAATCGGTTGAATGGTAATGCGTTCGTCTCTGGAGCAGGAGGTTTGGGGTTCAAATCTCAGGCTGGTTAAATTGGGCAGTGTCGCCAATGGTTCGCCACCGCTTTGACATTTCTTCAAAAGAAGCTGTGTTGCTCGGGCGCAATGACGCAGAGATGGGTCCGACAAACTCATTACATGCTTCCATGTATTACAGCTAATATAATGAAAGATTTGAGTTTTGATTTGAACTCGTGAATCAGTAACGGGAATGACTATAAATTCTTGACGTTAAAATGGTCAATTTTGAGGTATTTATTTTATCAGTTAGGGCCCTGGTGCAAACGTCCACCAATTATGGATCCCCGCCTTTCAATAGTTTCTCATACACAAACCTTATTAGCATGGTAAATGGACTTTTTCAATAATTTAATCAAAAACAATGCAGCCAAAATACTGCAGAGCATATTTATTGAGATGTTTCGGTTAATTTGTGATTAGTGTATAGGCTATAGGCTATACCTGTAAAATTATAAATTTATAATTAAATGCAAAATAGCCTGGCAAAGAGATCAGCAGAAAAATTTTGTTCTGCTGTCCAATTTCATATTTTTCCTTGATTGTCAAGTCCCCCCATTGTTTAGTGCAGTTAGTTGAATAGGTTATGCGGAAAACTTCAGTTTTTCTTTGCTTAGAGTAAGTTTTGTAAATGGGCTGTATTACTCAAATTTTTTAGATTTTTTTACTCACTAGTACCATTCGAATTTGAGCGGGGCTGGGGCTTAATGGGGATAGGATGGGGGGTAGTACAAAAACTTTTTGCTTTATTTGATAAACATTTGTGTTTTTCGCGTACTTATCCAGACATCATGTATAGTACATGTCTTGTAATCACAAAATCTAATTTTACTTGTTGAGTCTGCAATTTTCCCTTACGAGTCAGCGTGATTTTATTTTTATGTTCTAGATTGACAATGGATTAAAGAAATTAACTGAAACTCCTCAATAAGTATGGTTTGCACTTTGCAGTATTTAGGCTGTATTGTTTTTCAACAAACCTTATTATTCGGTCAAACGTTTTCGTTTCACAGAAATTTTTAAATAAATTATTGTCATTGTTTTTAAATATTGCATAGCAACTACGATAGTATTTTCTAAAAGTATTGCAAAATGCTGTATATTTATATTTTTGAAATGAAATGAGGTACCGTACTTGCAAACTCAAGTCTTTGGAAAAGCTGGGTTCTGGGGCGAGGGCAAAGTCCCCATGCCTCCATTGAACAGTTTTAGTGAATTTTTTTTTTAGAAAAATATATTTTGTGACTTTCAATGGAGATTACAAAATTAGATTTTCAAAGCAATTTGAAAAAAAAAGACCGTAAAAGTTAAGTTAGAAAAACTTTAGTTTAGAAAAACAATTAAGAAAAGAAACGAATTGACTAGCCAGAAATCATAGGCGTAGCTGGGAAGGGGTAGGGGATATCCCCAAATTGAAATGCCTCCAGTGATAAAAAGGATGACAACAAAGCCAATTGTTTATTCAATTTCAGTTTCTTTTAGCATTTTCGCGTACAATTACAGTGATTAACAATGATATTAATGTTAATGACCAGGGAGCCCAGTCCCCCTCAATTCAAATTTTTGTCAATCACTTTAAAGGTATAACCCGGGAGAAATTCAAAGTATTTGTCCTAAAACTTGCAACCTCTGGTCTTCATCTAACTTTTTTATAAACTTAATGCTGTAACATGATTAACCTTCTATTACCCCAACTTTAAATAACAATCCACCTCCACCTTGCCAGTTTGTACAAGGCAAAGTATTAAAAAGAAAATAGCTAGGGGAAATGTTTATTGAACAAATTATTGAATTTGAATTGAGGGGCCCAGGCTCCCCGATTGTACATGTAATCCTAAAACTGGTTATTTTTGTGACAAAACAAAGATTTCCAAGGAAATTCTTTGAGTGAATTATTACTTGCTGCTAAAAATATTGCAGAAGGCATTGTGCTTTGCTTCTCTTCACCTGGACCAAGTCAATTACAAAATTTATCCAAAAAATCCTAGATTTTAAATGTGAATTGTGAGCAAAGGGAGGACTGAACAACATAATTTTTTCAATTTGCTTTCAAATCTTCAAAAATGAGTTCTTTCAAATGGCTCTAAAAACGCGCAAAATGTGATCCAAATGGCATTAAAATAGTTATTTTCAAAAAATTACAAAAATTTTCAAATTATTGTCCGTAGCTTCCAGCGGCTAGGGGCCCAACCCCCAGACCCCCAACTGTGATGTGTTTAGTTTGTGATGCCTTTAGTTACATTAGTTTCTTCACCGCGCCCCCACAATTTATCACATATTTTGAAAACATCAACTTTTGGTTCAAGTCCTCCTCCTTTCGCAACATCCTGTTTACATGCCAACCCAGCCCCAGGCTTCTGGTCTTCCATTTTAGGGTATTTTTGTACCATAAAAAATCACTTCTATTGAAAATTTTTGATGACGTCAGATTGCATATGATTTGCGGATTGAGGCCAACCCCTCCCCCCCCAACAAAAAATCCTGGCTACGCCTATGTCAGACTTCAAGAAATTTTTACGTTTGGTTCTTTTCCTTTTCAACCAATCCAAAAACAATGCTGTTCTCGAGCCGAGGACCTGACGTTTTCGAGGATTGGTAGGGTTAGGCCAAGGACTTCAAAATGTGTCCTCTACGATTTTACGAGGCTAAGGATATCCTCAATAACTCCACCTCTGACTGGGGCAAAATCATAATCTACTGTTGTTTAATTTAGTATGTGTGCTGTGCGGTGGCGTTTTTCTAAATTGACTGCTAATTTTGGTGTGTTTTTGCATTCTATTTGAATAAGACTAAACCAGTTACGACTAGGAAATAGAATTATAATCTGTCGGTGAAATGATGTTGTGATGATTCAAGCCAGAGAAACAGCAGCACTAGTCAGACCTAACGCACCGTTTATGAACTTTCTGCCTTATGGAGGCTTTAGATCGTAACAACATCGCCAACGAATGGTCCGTGCCTTGGACCATTGTCCTGCAAAGAAAATTCTGGTCCACAGTCGACAATTGTAGAGACGAAACTTCATTAAAGCTCATCCTGAGCAGCAGTTCTACTTTGCAGAGCTCTCTCTTTTGAACATTTCAACGAACTTCTAACTCAAAAACCGCGAATGCAGACATTTTTTCATTGAAGTCGCATTTGCCATTGTGACTCCAAGCGCTTGCAACTGTCAACAAGAAGCCAACGCATCAATCTTGTTCATTTACTTTAACCGAAGACGCAGCGAAATCAAAGACAATTTTCTTGAACGCGTCTCTTGCGAAATTGCACTCATCTGAACTTTGAAGACAACAACGTCTAGATCGAAAGATCAGAGTTAAGTGATTTTTGCATGCCTTTTTTAACTCTGCGTGTGCATATTCCTGAACTTTTTTACAGCGAAAAAAAATCGGTCTTATTTCATGCCCTAGGCGGCCTTGCGGCCGACTTCGGCAGTCGTAGCTTTTGATCAAATAAAATCGCCGTGCTTCTCGGGGCTAGAATAGTGAAATCACTCTTTGTTAACTTTTTGGTGCATCATAAGAGGCGATAAAAGCAACTATCAAATATCAATCCATTACCGGTATGTCTTTTCTTATGCATTAACTTTATATTTTCTATGCCCTGTAAAAAATTTTGCTATTTTTAAATCAGAGCATTCTGTAGACCTTTTTGATGATAATAGAGATTAATTAGCGATAATTGAGTTCAATTCTTAGATAAAGCATATCAATATTGTTAGCAATTTTTCTTTGGTGTCTAAATATTGCAATGTGATCATGTAATTAAGATGCATGTTTTATGAAAAAACATATTTGTAACTCATATATTCTTCGTGTTAAATTTTACGTTTAGAATTTTCCACGTGGCAGATCTAGAATCACTAGGCAATGAATTTAAAGCTTTTTTTTTAATCATGTTTTTTTCCAAAGGCCGCCTGATTGTGAATTGACCTCGCCTGATGTAGTTCACACATGTTTCCCAGTAAAGAATTTAACTATGAATAATTCTTTTTACTTAACCCTGCAAACTTCGGCATTAAAATCCCTGTTTCGTTGAAAATTTCTGTTAGCCAGGCGAAAATAGATTTTTCGCGAAGTTTAACTAGAGCGAATTTTTTTTTAATTTTTCGTGTAACAACGCAAGCCCAGTGCTAATTTTGGAATCTAAACTAAGCTATATTCCCTGTTTCGATAAAGTGCAAGGAAAACATTCTGTGAATAGAAGTGGCGTAGTCCTAAGTTTACTCAATGTGATGTTTAAATTTTCGCTGTGCATGTTAATGCAACTCTAATTAACAGTGATAAATGCTTGAATAAAACAATAAATGCAAAATAAGTTGAAACGTTTTGGCTTTCAGTCTGCTGGGGATTGATCCCCTCCTAAATGAGCACTTTCTCAGGACCCTTACCGTGAGACCGTGTTCAGTGCGCAATGAGCAGTGAGCACGCATTCGGCATTACAACATGTTTTTCTGAATTCTTTGTGTAGCATTACGTCACCGCTATTATCCGTCTGATTTCAGTACTGTTTTTACTCAGTCTGATTTGGTCTGCAATTTTGACAGCCCTCACATTAAAATACTAGTGTGCTATTGGGATGTCTTACCGGAGGAGAGGATGTCTTCGAAATCATAATGCCTGAAAATCGAGTAAATGACTATGCTTTAACCTCCTTGTGTGCTTTTTTTCATGAATGTTGTTGTGTGAAATGATCAATGAATTATTGTGTTTAGCATTGAAATGCTACCAGATCTTTATTCTTGTATTGCAGTTTCGACCTTCGATGAATATTTTGACCGGATGCCAGCACACACACCACTCGAAGACGATAAAGCCTCTCAGAGATTCACTTTCGCTTTGCCTTGCGCTCATCTCCGATGTCTTGCTCCCACGTTATGAGAACGTTAGTTCCGCCTTCGTACCCAAGCTATCCAACCTGCCTCAGCGTGTATTTCCTTAGACCAATGTTATAGGATATGAACATTTATGCAGAACTCAATATTTTTCACGTAACTGTGTTGTGCCGCTTCCTTGCTAGTTTGACGTTTTTGGTGCTAAATGCGCCTTCCTGTCTGGTTTTCGATACGATTCGTATTGTAACATTACATCTGCTGTTTTAGCGTATTTCTTCAAAGACTTAAATGTTTTGCTTGCTGTTTTCTCATATTTGTTTACAATCGCGTATCCATTACCCAATTCTTACTAGTTTAAACATGAAATTGATTTTTTAAGCAAAATCGAAGAAAGGCATCACCGCCGGAACATATTTACGCTAAGCATGTAGATCTTAAAACCTAAACATTTGTTAATAAAAATTAATTAACGAGTGATGCAATATATGGCAAAGTAAAAGCTTCTTCGCGCAAGATTTTTTTTACAATTTGCTTTTAACCTGCAGCGGCTTGGGGCTCTTCGCCAAATCTCTAGTTAGTCCTCATTGATCAAGTATATCTAGCTAAACGTTCTTACATAAGATTCACAGTGGAGTATATTACTAATTACGTACCCAAGTATATTACTAATTACGTACCTACGTTTGCTCAATTAAGATTTGCGTAGTATATTGCATACCCCCTTAAACTCTTACTCATTGGTTTTCTCTCAGTAAAGCCTTTGGCTTATTCTCATTTTGGGGCTTCGGCTGCAAATATATTCAGCAAATACAAATAGGTATTTTCCGTAGTTTTTTGGAAACCCAGAATCTGTTCTCTCAGCCTGAACTTTCAGGGTAAAAGAGAGACTGAATAATATTTACCCTTCCAGTATAACGTCTCATAAACAATCTAATTTAGGTAAACTCCTGTTTTTTCTGAAAATTCAGTCTCGAAGAACAAACTCAGGGTTTCCAAAACTTTTTAGGGGGATATCTCTGTGTATTTGTTGAATATCTTCGTAACCGCAGCCCCGAAATGAGAAAAAAAATTAATGATTTTATTTTAATTTTAGCTATTTTTACTCTCTTGATAAATGATGAGGCCAAAATAAGAGACGGGGTCAGACATACAAGTGGCGGTGGCGCCACCTCCAAGCTCAGGTGGCGCCACCTGCAGCTTCAGGTGGCGCCACTTCTAAGTTCAAGTGGCGCCACCTCTAAGTTTAGGTGGCGCCACTTGCAGCTTCAGGTGGCGCCACTTGCAGCTTCAGGTGGCGCCACTTCTAAGTTCAGGTGGCGCCACCTGAAGCTTCAGGTGGCGGAACTAAGTTTACAGGTGGCGGTACTAAAATCACAGGTGGCGGTACCAAAATTTATTAGTACCGCCATCTGAGAATTGAAGTGGCAGTTGAGATTTGAGTTTGTTGATTTATTTATCAACTCACAAGGCTAAACTGAGAAGCAATGGAAAGTGAATGCTAGAAATTCTAGAAGATAGGCTAATGTTTAATGAAGCAGTGAAGTGTTTAAGCAGTTTTATTGGCATAATGTGTAGGCTAATGCTGAATGAGGATGAATTGGGAATTGATTAGGCCTATGCGTGTAGATTACTGGTCATAAGCATAGCTTACTGTTTTTAAGGAGTGAAGTGTCAAGAATGTGGGACGCAGATTTATTGGGGAAATCCGAGGCAAATGCCTCTTGACTTTTACTTGTAGGTTTTTACTATTTGTAGGCTACTGTGTTAGTAGTACTGTAGCCTACCCTTTCAGCCTTTCTCAGTTCTGAGTTTCTGGCCATAGTCCAAATCCAGGCTTTGATGAATGATGTAGATAAGCACTTGTATTAGGATGCTACCTTCCTGTGTAGCAACTTTGGAAGGTTGAAAGTCACTGTTTGGAAACTGAATAGAAAGAAGCGCTGTTAATTAGTACGGTAATTTTCTAGCCTATGTGTTACCGTATCTGTTAGCCTATCGCTACAAGTGATCTCGTCACAAAAAATAGATTTCATCACAGTGATTTGGCCATAAAGTAGCCTAGGGGTTTTAAAGCAAGATACTAGCTCCGAGGATGCTAGAGTAGCCTAGTTTAATGTCTGCCTTTTTCAGTCAATGCTTGAATTGTAATAATGCAATGGCACAATTGCGATACAATTGCAAGGTAAGCTTTTTTTGTCTTCAGAATGTTGCAATCACTGTGTGACGAGATCACTGGCAACCTAACCTCCATTATGGTTAGACTAGGCTTACGCAATATATCAGATTCAGATATTAGTAGCTCTTGTACAGGGTTAAAAGTTGATGCTGTTTAAAAGCAAAGTAAAGACAAATCGATATCGATAATTCACACAAAAAGCAAAGAATTGTGATACAGTAGGCTACCATAGTTGTTATCAGAAGCAAAAAGCAAAGACTGTAAAAGCAACAAAAAGCAAAGATATCAAAAACAAAAAGCAAAAATTA